>CAJNOL010004110.1:0-12821 GCA_905250125.1 Rotaria sordida | reverse complement strand
AAAAAAACAAAGTTCGAAGTCCTCGAAGGACGATTTTCCTACCTCTGTATGACTCTCTTTGGATCATGATATCCGCTATAAATACGGGCGGACGTGGTGCTAGTGTTTATTAGGAAATAGAAAGGAAAGTTCGAAGTCCTCGGAGGAGGATTTCCCTACCGCTCGATGACTCCTTTTGAGACATGGTGTCCCCTATAAATACGGGTGCACCATGTGCTAGGGTTCATTCTGAAAAAAAAGAAAGTTCGATGTCCTCGGAGTACGGTTTTCCTTTGTGTGGATGACTCTTTTTGAGGCATGGTCTCCCTTACATGGTGGATACGGTATGTTTCCGGTGTATTCCGTGATGGATACGGTGTGTTCCGTGTTGGATACGTTGTGTTCCGTGATGGATACGGTATGGTTCCGGTGTATTCCGTGAGGGGTATGGTATGTTTCCGGTGTATTCCGTAATGGATATGGCGTGCCCGGTGTGTTCCGTAATGGATACGGTATGTCTCCTGTGTATCCCGTGATGGATACGGTGTGTCCGGTGTGTTCCGTGGTGGATACGGTGTGTTTCGGGTGTATTCCGGGATGAATACGATGTGTTTCCGGTGTGTTCCGTGATGGCTATGGTGTGTTTCCGGTGTGTTCCGTGATGGATACGATGGATTATCCAACGTTTTCCGGTGAATGGAAAAGTGTTGTAATTGAGCGGTTCCGGGTACGATGACTTTCCGGCCGGAATACTGCCCCCCTTTCCAGTATTTTTCCGGTCGGTTCCGGCAGGAATTGCACGGGAACCGGCGGGAATTAGCCGGAAAATGGGCCGGTTCCTGCAGGTTCCGGTGGGATCTGTTGACTGGAATCATCGACCTGGGCAGCTCTATTCTCACAATTGAAACCAGTTCGAGTTGTGTATAGCTCAGAGCTAGTTGCATTCAGTTTGTGATCGACTAGTCATGGGTTCAAATTTTGGTTTAAGCAGTCTTTGGAAAAATTATCACTCTGTCGCTCACAGAATTCGAATGTTACATCATAGTTCACTACGGTGCATCGGTTCGATTCCGACACAGAGTGATGGTTATTTTTTAATTTTTTTTTGAGAAAAAAGCAAACGTTTTTTGACGCGTTTATCTTATAACCGTGTCGCAACACAACAAAGCTTGAAAACGTGTCGTAATTTATCTTCAACATAGTTGAGTATACACGTCTATAGAAATAAAAATCATAAACATGATAGAAAACTAAAGATTCAACCATTAGAGGAGGTCTTCTAATTTATCTTTTGCGTTGTTTATTCAAGGGAGTCCTCTATTACAGAGGTCTTCTAATGTGTCGAGGGCTTTACATCTTTATTCGATGGATTGGAGGAATTCATTTTTTTTTGAAAGACTTGTCTAAGGCTTGACTGGTTTAATCAGAGAGTGATAAGAGGGACACATTGATTTTATCGCAAACTCCATCATGTACAGAACTTCATATCGACATATGTAGGATTTCTAATAATTTTCAAAAATAGTAGTGCCTAAAAAATCTATAGAAAGTGCCTCGTCTGGCTAGTCGGCAGAATCTGAACAGAGAGTGCTAAATTCATTGCCCTTCTGCGAGTTTTATTTGACTTTCTATCAGAAACAAATGGCAAATAGTGTTAAAAATGGGACTTCTGCTAGAGTTTACCATGAGACTTGCAAAGATATGTCTGTAAATATTAGAAGTTTTCGCAAAAAGTCAGACGATTTTCAGTGTTTGATGAGGGAAAGAGTCTCATTCCGCTTCTACCCACTGATTTGGAAGCCTGGATGTATGGTATTTTAACGTTTTCAAATATATTTCACACAAGCATACGAAAATATAATAAATTAATCGAATCTCAAGAAAAAGAGATAATTCAAAAATTAGCCTTTTTTTTCTTCCTCTTAGTTATTTCCAAGATGCACATATGACTAAACTCTCAGTTCAAATAGCATTCAATAGTTCAAGATTATTCCTCGTATGTCTCTCAATTCAAAAAGAAAATCATAGATTCAACAAGTTCTACTTTCTGCTTTGGACAGAATTTTATCAAATGTATTTTTTCATAATGAGGTCAATTGATAACAAGCTTTCAGCGCAATCCTTATGATATTAAAATGTGAAACATGATGAACCTATTTCACATAAACATGAAGATTCTTGTTATATTTAACTTGATTTGTCGGCAAGGTAAGAAAGAATTATCTTTAATAGTCTGCAATCGTCTATAATAGTAGCTAATATTTCCTATTACAAGAGAAATATAGATTTTTCAAATTACAGGATTTGAAATCGATTCGAAATCTAAAAATTCAGATGCACAAAACTGGAAAATCCAAAAATTCTATACGAAATAGTTCAAACAAAACAGAATTCCATGGTTCGAAAACTCACAATAGGATGCGATATGTATGTCACAGTTTGTGGTAGGAGGAAGGGCGTGTCTTGGATCCAACTTTCTCAGGATATACTTCAACACTCATTTCCAACCTTGTTTCACAAGAAAATTTGATTTTTAATGAACAGGAAGATCTTAAATATGCATATATTCCTGTGAAATAGACGTGTCATTCTACAAAGTGATTCTTAGACATCATACCTCGAAGAGATTCATTGTGAGAATACGCAGTTTGATTTTTTTCAAGATCTGAATCAATTGAGTACGCCAACCTAGAAGAGAAGGTGGTGTCTTAATGTATTATAACATCTAAGAATACCTGGTCTCACGATATGAGCATCATTCAATCTGTGTTCAAGTTCTACAGTTGAAATCGATGAGATGGTGGATACATGACTAGTTCTGTGATCAGGATCTAAAAAGAATGATTTGATGAATGGTATTATTAACAAATGTCAAGGGAATCATTTTTTGGTAATACCTTGTTGGTTTTCTGCAGGACGAACTTTGGCTTGTCGTTTCCGAAGAAAGCACCTATATATATATTGACTGAACTTGACAATTAATGGTGCTGCGATACGAAGACCAACAATGAGACCTCCATACCAACCAATGAGTAGAGTTAGCACATAGAGGAAACTATTGTATTGTTTTCTCGTGTAAGTACATTCAATAGGTGCACACTGAGTGAAATAACTAAAAAAGTTCTGTGTATTATTCCAGTGATCGATTAAAAGTTGATCGACAATGGACAGAGTTGAAGTGTTCGGTAAGAAATTCAATAAGTTCGAGCTGTTCAATGGTTTAGGCCAGTCACTAGCAGGTAGACTTGAAATCCATCTGGCTGTATTATTGAGACATGTAGCCGAAAAAAAGCATTCGAGATTACTGTTAATAAACGCAGTAAATGGCATACATCCCACTTTCATTCCAGGGATGACAAAGACTGGTGGTGGATATGGATCCATCATCCGAAAGTAAGGACGTCGTTCGGTAGCCCAATCATAAATACCTGCTTTGTATGTTCCAGTGGTGTATTTGGTGCAAAAGACAAAGTTGTTCAAGGGGTCCTATCAAAAGATGTTTCCAATTGTAGTTCATAGAAGTATGAACAAAACATGTTACATCAACTGTCAAAGTTATTCAATCACTCAATTAAGCAGCTAGTAAACCACTGATTGTAATGCTAATATCAAACTGCTTAATCAAATTGGAATTTTTAGATGAGTGTCTCACATATTTATGTAATAATAATGAAGAGAAAAAAATCAATAGAAATCAAATTAGTTCAAGTCAGAGATAGAATCGATTGGGAAAACCTAAATCGGTTCAGATCAGCTGGTTCCATATCTCAACCAAGTCAGTAGATTAGCAAATCATCATCGGTGAAACGGTGTTAATTCTATGGATACACTACTCGTTCTCACACATAACTCGTGTATGCTTTTATCTATTATTAATAAATAAATAGGGCGCTTGTAAAAGATATGAAGATTAAAGAACATTTTCAAATTGAACAGTGATTGTTCTTCTGCAGTTCGAGCTCTTCAAGTTGATTTTACGAAAATTCACCAACTCACAAATGCTTTAAATTGAAGAGATATCAGTTTTCCACATCATCTTTTTCTGAACTATGAGCATTCTTATGTTTTGTCAGTAAGTAGGCCGACACGAACTACGTATAGATTCATCATATTAGCTGATTAGTCTTTAACCTATGGAATAGAAAAAAGGCATGATTTGTCAATTTTTATTGTTATAAATGCATTAGTAATAATGATATTGCGACAGTCTACTTAACTTCTTATTTTCCTAGTTGAGCTAAATTATCTACGAGATGAAAATACTCAACTAAATTGGTATTTTGATAATAAACACATGAAGTTCCTAATGATCCCCTTAGATATATGGTCACCTATACAATAGAATTTCTGCTAGTGCCAGTCTTTTTTTTACTACAACTTCAATATGATGAGAGACGGTTAGCGTGCTATGACAAACTTCTCCAATGGACTATTGAAATCATAGAATATTCATGTTTAATTCTCTCTTATTCTTTTCAACGATCGAGTCATGGAACGACGATAAGCACTAGCAGTAATGACATTAAAATGAGTGGCTATACATCTAAGCATTTCACTGGTAATTCCATGAATGCATTATCAAAATATCACCTTAATTGAATGTTTTCGTCCCATAAATAATTTAACTCAATCAGACAAATAAGATGTTCAGTAAAATGACTCAATACTATTGGTAACACTGCGTTTATAACGATAAAAATCGAGAAATTTTACTGTTTCTGCATTCCAGAGACTAAAGGCTGAAAAACTAATATTTTGGACTTGTGCTTATTTCATGCCGACCTAATTAATTCAACGGCAAAGAAAAGACATGGTTATTCATAGAATTAGCCTAATGAGTTTGAGTTACTCAGTAGATCCCTATTCCATTTTTATCTTAAACCTCTCCTAGAATAAAAGATCATGCCCTTACATAGTGTTTCGATAGATCGCCAAACTTTTTGGTGAACTTTTCTTGAAAAGTCCATATTTTTGCTAATTTGAATGATATTTAAAAATAATATTTTCAAAGGATTTTTCCGCTGAAAAATACGCTCTCTAGTTAGAAATATATTATTAATGAAAATGCAGTAGGGGATTTCATCAAAAAGCACTAGAAAACTGGATATTTTTCGAAACTATTCATTAATATTTTCCAAAAACTCGATATGTTCGGAAAATATTAATTGATAAGTACATGGGCTTCTAATAGAGAATTTGAACTTTTTCCCAGACATGACTTTATATAGGAGGTACCCTTCTAATATAGGATGACTTTGGTTACGTTCTGCTTTTTTTTGTTTTTGGTCTAAATGGTTTACTGTTTGAATCCTTTTATCTGTTTGTGGAGGACCACAATAAGTAACTTACATTACTAAAAGAAGCATTGTCATGAAGCGGGTAAAAGTTGTTCACAACTTGGTACTGATCCGAGCCTGACACACTCATCTGAAATGCGTTTGTGTTCACTGCCGAGTAAATATCACTTAGTTGAAAAATAAGCGTAACTATTTGACCATAAAATGATGATGACTTGAACCCCGCCACGCGTTTACTGAAATTGTCCACTATAGTCTTGGCTTGATCATTGAACGATGCGTTTGATAAAACCCGTGCGGTCAAGAACGAAGTACTAGGATACCAACTTAGAACACGATTCACTGCAGCCTCCGTTAATGAGCAATGCACTGAAAGTAGCTGAAAGACAGCTGTGGCAATCAGACGAAAGTCGAGTGGAGTCATGTTTGTTGTTTCTGTGTTGTACAATGAACCGATCCATTTGTCCGATAATAATTTACTGGAACATATCTGTTGAGAAAAGAAAACAAGTCATTCACTCTGTAGTATGATTATACTTCGAATATCGTAAATTCTCAAATTTCTTCGATTGTCTGTATAACAAGATTAAATAGTTTTACTTTACTAGAGGTGATAATTTAGCATTTTACTAACTATAATTGTAGTGCACATGTATGAATCTTACTATTTATTGATACAAATCCTAATTTGATTGCATTATCACGTGCGATCAGTATATGAACTTGAAATGACTTGTAAAATCATTACAGAACTATCACTCTATTTTAGAATTTTCTTGTATATATATTGAGAAAGAAATTATTAGAAGGTTAAGCTAGAGGTTAAGGGTAATAATATTAATTTATACGAGTATTAATATTCTTTTATTAGTATCAACATGAGTTTCGTACAACTGCATGATTGTCTATCCATAGATTTTACTATCTTAGTTTCGTCTAAACGAATGACATTCTTTAAGAAATTTTAATTTTGAAGTTCGAGTTTTTCCAATGTTTTCGCTTATCGAAACTGCTCTTAATGTGAATGTATACGAATTCGGTTCTAGAACTGACACTTATTGGAATTAAAACAAGCATAGATCTTGAAAAAGAACATTTACAATTGCATTATTGAGTCATGAGAAAATAGTTTCAAAGCAATTATTTGATTGCAACTATCATAACTTCAGTAATTCTAATTCGTTGAAGGTCATCTTAATCGAAATAGATAAATGTATCTATATTGTGAAACACGATCTAAAAGGAGTGTTGAACTGTATAGAGACAGAAGCTTGGCCTCCGACCTCCTCCACAGACCGTGACAGACGGATCTCAGACCAATCATAGACCATGACAGAGGGCTCCAGGGACCATTAGAGACCGTAACAAACATTTTTGATACTCTATTAGCGATCATATATCACTAACATCTTATGAGAATATATGAACTGCTTTCTTCTTGCAGCTCTAGAGGACTAACGAGGGAACTTCATTAGATGAAGCTCCGCTTTTGAAATGATATTTTGCCCATATGTAGGCCTTAGTGAGACTAGAAAGACCCTAAAGTGGTTTGAATTTCTGACGTTCTCTTCTCAAGTTATGACTATTTTATTGATTATTTTGTTCTTATGCATAGCCACCGACACAGAAATGAAATAACGTGATTTCAAGCTGAAACCTTGTTTCCAGATAGATCAAACTTTCATTAGACTATCCTAAAATTTTCAGCAAAACACACTGGATGATGTAAATGCATTATAGAGTAATTCAAAAAGCATTAATTACAAAATAATTCAAAATTGTTAAAGCAGCAGAGTCCACCAGGGTCTAGTAGGGTCTACCAGGATCTCTAGGATATATCAGGGTCTGAGTTTAGTGGCCGAAAAACGACTTACATCACGTCTCTCTCGATGTGGGTGTCGGAAAATGACTTACAACACATCTCTTTCGATGTGGGTGCTACGAAGCCCTGGCAGACCCTGGTGGACCGTGTAAATGATGCTTTTTGAATTACTTTGTAATTCATTTACACCATGGTCTCCCAAAACAGATGTTTTCTTCACGAGATATTATAGTCTCAAATAATCTCGATTGTTCAATTGTTTGCTAATACGCAAGGGTCATTTTCAAAGTTCAATATCTCGCGAAGAGAGCATTCATTTATGTTGAAAATTTTAGAATAATCTAATGACAACTTGATCTATCTGCAAACAAATTTTCAGCTTGAAATCACGTTATTTCATTGTCGTGTCGATGGTAATGCATAAGGACAAAAACTCAATAAAACAGTCATAAGTCAAGAAGAGAAGGTTAGAAACCAAAACTGTTTTAGAGTTTTTTCTAGTCTCACTAAGGTCTACACATTGACAAAATATTATGTCAAAAGCGACGCTTCACCTGGGGAAGTTCCCTCGTAAGTAAAAGATGATGAAAAAATGGATCCCAAGATTGATCGAAGAAAACAATATTCTGGTGATTAGTAACAACCACTACATCATGTTTCGCATTTTAATCTCACAGGGATTGCGCTAACAGCTTTTTCTGAATAGTGTTTGAAACTATTCAGCATTCTGCTGTTTTCTTTTCGGTCTATCGTCATTTTTAACTAGTACAAAAATGCTTACCGGATGGTATGTTACTTGAAAGGACAGAAAATCAGAGTACGGAACGGATGTATGTCGGCATGGACACGATAATGTATCCGAATAGGCAGCTTCGAGACGATTAAACATGCCAAATGATGGGTTTTGTACTGTGATGGAGACATTTTTTCTGGTCACAGAAGTAAAGAGCACAAGAATGAACAGGCATATAATCAAGAGAATCAAATAGACCCGTGTTGTCAGAAGTTGATTGCGTAATGTCCGATGATTATTTTCGTTCTGCTCATTTGACTCAATAAATAAATTGAGCTGAGCTGGTTTTTGAAGTAAATATCGAATGACTTTCATCGATCTAATCGAGAAATAAAAATAACTTTCAAGTAATTAAATTAAAATGCATTGACTTACTAACTGTTGTGAATTGTTTGTTGAGAACAACACTGTTTTATGTGAGACTCACAAGTTTCTTAATTTTGACGTATCAAAAAAAAAGTAGAAAAAAAATGGCAATTCAAGCATGTATCCAACACAATGTTCATTTTGATAGGAATGAGATTTTTTTGGTTCCAAGAGTACCATTTTATTTCCTTATGCTACGTTTCAGTAATCATCATTATCAAGAAAAAAAAACATTTCATATTATGAGAAACAATATTTTCAAAGAGTAGTGAATGCAACATATATTAATTACGCAGTATGAGGATAGAAAATGCATAAATGACTATAAAAGATGCCATTTAAGAGCTGAACTACATGACAAAAAAAACAATGTCTGCTCATTGATCAGAATAGATAACTAAAAGTCAGTTCAATGTAAAGAACTTTGTTTTGTGCAGATAATCACATGGCTGGATGTAGATATTGCCTCTACAAGATCTATAGAGGAATGTCGAATATTTCTTCTCATGACTTGTTTATGTAAATCTCCCACGTTTGAAGTCAAGAAACTAAGACAAATCAAACAGGAATCTTTGTTCATTCCACTGTGTCTAGCGTATATATCCTTACTCTCAGCTTCTTACTTCGTCTTTTTTCTAAACTTTTTCTAAAATTGGTAGAATGTAGTGTCATATGGATAGCGCAACGGTTTTCACCACTATCGTCAACGCAATAAAAAAATGTAAAATAGTTGGCAAGATGAAATTACTTTTTTTTTTATCAGTAACAATAATGCTAAATGGAATAACTACTCTTTCCTAAATAGCAATTTTCTTCAGATGGTGAATGTAATGAGATGAAAAGAGCCGATGTGATAAGGCGTAATAATTTTTCATCATGCTACAACAAAAAAAAATTTTCTTCCTGCCCTACTTGATATATTTTTCTTCGGTGGATTCAAAACTTAGCAAGGGTAGACTTAATTGAGTATATATAGTAAGAAAAGATCAGTTGAAAGTACATCTTGTGTCTCCAAGATTATTTTTTTAAAGATTAACACTAATTTAGCAAAGAATCTTAAACTATATAGACCCGATATCGATTATCTTGATTGAATAAAAACTGATCTTGTTCTAATTCTTCCAGTTTGACATACTAGGCACAATTATAATCACAAAAATCAAATGCTTCACCGTACTTTCGTTCGACACGTAACTGTCTCCAATGAGAGTAGAAACTCGTAACAACCTGATTTTCGTTTCGAAATAGGCTTGATCTCGAAAGATCTATTTCATGACATATGTCCAGCTTCAACAATGTTTACTAGAACGCACTGTACAATAGGGGCGACCAACCATGCTCAAGTGATATTACAGGGTGTGGGTGTGAGTGTGGATGTGGATGTAAGTCAACAAAAGAGGAGTATCCATACCCACACCCTGTTTCTACAATTTTGTCTTTCTTGGACTTGGTGTTTCCACAACAAATGGCAATCTTATGAATTTATTGTGTCGTTTTTATTCATTTATTCAATATTTTTCTATGTGCTGTTCAGCTTGGCTGTTATTCGCCATTGTAATGGATCGATGGCTTCGTATTCGATTTCCTTTTCGAGTCAAAGAATTTTGTACGAGAAAAAGAGTACTTATCGGTGCATTCATTCTCTGCATCTTTTTGATTGCACTCAATTCCCATTTACTGCTGCCATCAATGGATACTGTACCCGGTACCATCGCATGTACTGTCGGTCCCTCGTCAAGCGCTACCTACCAATACTCTTACTCGAAAGCAGAGATGTGCGGTCCACGGGGTTCACCCCACGGGGCCACGTGGCGACGGGCGGGCGGGGAAGAAAAATTTAATTAAACACGGGATTAACGGGGCGCGGGTATTTTCCGGCACACGGGCGGGCGGGGCGGGGAATAGTTTTTTTAAATGACACGGGTCTCGGGTGGAGCGGGTATGAAATACACGGGTTCGGGTAGGGGTGTCAGTTTCGGATTCCGTTCCTGGGAACGGGAACCCGCACCGGGTTCTGGGTTCCTAGGAACGGGAACCCACTTAGTTATTCATTTCTGTGCATGTTTGAACGCGCTTGAGTTCATAGACATACTTTTTCTTTCGTTTTGAGACGAGTCACTCCAGGTTCCCGGGTTCCTAGGAACGGGAACCCAGTTGAAAATTCATTTCTGTACATTTTTGAACAGACTAGAGTTCATACACATACTTTTTCTTTCGTTTTGAGACAAGTCTCTCCGGATTCCTGGGTTCCCAGGAACGAGAACCCGCACCGGGTTCCCAAAAACTGGGAACCGCACCTAAATTTCTATTCTGAACGATTTGCAATAGGGTTCCTCATTCTTAGAAACCCGGGGCGGGTTCCCGTTCCTAGGAACCCGAAACCCGGGGCGGGTTCCCGTTCCTAGGAACCCGGAACCCGATGCAGGTTCTCATTCTCGGGAACCCGGGAACCCGGGGAGACTTGTCTCAAAACGAAAGAAAAAGTATGTGTATGAACTCTAGTCTGTTCAAAAATGCACAGAAATGAATTTTCAACTGGGTTCCCGTTCCTAGGAACCCTGAGTGACTTGCTCAAAACGAAAGAAAAAGCATGTTTATGAACTGAAGCGCGTTCAAACATGCATAGAAATGAATAACCAAGTGGGTTCCTGTTCCTTGGGAACGGAACTCTTGAGGAACGGGAACCCTGACACCCCTAGGTTCGGGCGGGTAAACATTTTTTTCGGGTGTGACGAAAGATCGTCAAATCTTATCACGGGATGTCCTTAGTATAGGTATGTAGTACAAAGTACATATTGATTGGTTCATTACTTTCATCCTATTATGTACAAGATTGTCTACCATTTGTTTGTTTCTTTCTTTATCGTCTGTCGTACGCAACTTCTACTATCAATTTATATTAAGTGAATAACTGGACTAAAACTTATTTTATATTGAGAATTATCGTTTGAATTTTTTTGCGAATTACTACTTAGGTCTGACCAAACGTTCTGACAACATTATATAAAAATATAAAGATAAGGAGGTATCTTTAATTTTATTTTATCAAATTTCGAGGACAGTTGCCATGATTATTTATACCAAGTTTGATCCTTTCCAACGATTAGTTAAAAGTTTTTTGAAGTTTTTTCGAAAAATTTTTTAGGTATCATGGATACCGCATGAGCTAATCATATTTCATTTATTGTGAAAAGTTAGCAAAATTTTGTTCGATCATATCAGTTGCATTCTAGTACTGCTTGTGATGAGATATAGATTCATTTTAGGTATGTTAGTCATAAGTTATCCGATGCTGGCTGGCTTATTGACGATGAATCGTCAAAGACTATTGTTCATGAATGAAGATTTTAGAAAATGCTTTGTTTGGTATATTCTTTAAATCAAATACTCCTGAATGTAGATAAAGGCAAGACTGTAAGTCACGAGTATTATGCTAAAAACTCTCCAAAACATTTTATTAATGAAATATAGAAACAAACAGAGACATCAGGTTCAAAATGTACAAAATTACTTGACGGTCATCGTTGACTTCACACTCATCTAATGTTATTAATTGCATGACAGAAGAAGGCATCAATATAATATCATATCTATCATATTCGCCAGGCCTGATACTATGTGACTTTTCGCTAACTAATTCTATCAAATGTAGTTTAACTGATTAAATAAATGAAACATGATAAGCTCGTGCGATATCTAAGATATCTAAAAACTTTTTCGAAAAAAACTTTTAACAAATTGTTGGAAAGGCTCGAACTTGGTATAAATAATCATGGCAACTGTCCTCAGTATTTGATAAAATAAAACTAAAGATGCCTACTTATCTTTATATTTTTATATAATGTTGCCAGAACTTTTGGTCAGGCCTAAGTATGATCGAATTACATGATTTATCCCCTGATGAATCACTTGATAGGACAGCTTCGTCGAATACTGATCGTTCATCTACAATTATTTCTTCATCTCTCAGTCATTGCTCATCGAGTAATATTAAATGTAATTCGTCAAATATAAAAATGTTTTTAAAAGAACAACCAGAAAAATACGTGCTTGTCGACAATCACAAAGTGAATCATTCAAAACCATCACATATAGACTTGAGTTTTGTTTTTGTAAAAAATGATTATTCATAAAAAGAAATGCATCATTAAAAATTTCTTCGGGTTATACGGGGACGGGTCGGGGCCCGTCACAAAAATAGCGGGTCGGGCGGGCCGGTCCAAGAAGCTGCCTGTGCGGGGTACGGTCGGAGCGGGTATAGATTTGCCGGGGCACAGGCGGGGCGGGGATTCTCAAAAAGAATATCCACGGGGTTCGGACGGGACGGGTTTGTGAATTTTACGGGGCGGGCCCCGCGAGGCATGGAAAATCAATGCCCCGCACATCTCTGCTCGAAAGTATGTTTCTTTATTTGAAATCTTGCTAATTTACAAAACATTTATCAATTCTTTTCAGATCTGATCTATTCTAATAACCAGCCTTCAAATAGTCTTGCCCACAATATTTCTTCTCATATACAGTATGAACATATTCATTGGACTTCGTCGTCATCAACAACAAAAGC
>CAJNOL010004109.1:0-17480 GCA_905250125.1 Rotaria sordida | reverse complement strand
TAAATTCAATTAGGTTTAGATATTATTTATAAAATATAATTAATCACATAAATATATATGATTTAAATGAGTCAATAAATAAATAAACGATATAGAAATTCTTATTTAGAATTTCTAACCTTTAGAATAAAACTATTAAGATGGATCAATCGTTCAAGTATTCTAATCTTATATTAAATATTGATAATCAATATGGTTTGCTTATTTTTTTTTTGCCAATTTGATAGAAAAGCAATTGAAAATCTCTGATTAGCTGTTCAAAATCTGGATATATATTTCTTAAAGAAATATTCTTCATTTAAAAATCAAATTTTTTATCATAGATTTATTCAAATTTGAGAGGGTGTGGGTGTGGGTGTGGAACTCACTTTAAGTCGCACACCAATACCCCACACCCACACCTCACACATCCACCCACACTCCACACTAATACCCATACTCCACACCCACACCTCACCCCTCCTTTATTTTAGTTTAGTTCCATGATTATACTAGGTCAGAAAAATTTGACTTCATAAATAATCTTTATTAGTAATGTACTTCATATGCTATAAATAGGAGCTTCCAAAAATGAGTCTCATCTTAGGTGCCGGCACACGTAGTGTATTCGACATTGATTGGCATTTCTTCCATTGCTTGATATCACTTGACCACGCACTATACATATATATAAATTGTTGTTTATCTAGGATCAATAAGAACGTAGAAAATAAAGAGAAGAACTATTTATTTAGTCAACTGACTAAGAAAACTTCAATGATAATATAAAATAATTCGACTTATTTTAGTGATTAGTTCAATTGTTTGTCTTTGTCTTTCTTCTTTTTAACTTCTTAAACTTGTTCAATCTTTACTAAAACGACCAATAATATATATCATTTTTAAAATGGTTTATGTAAATTATCTTTGAATATTTCTATGTTTAACAGGATATTTACCTATTTTGGTAAAAAAAACAAAAAATTTAATTTATCTATTATAAACGATGACCGATTTTAAGCTTGTTAATGGATATGATCAGATCAATTTTAGGATATTCGGACTTGAATAATATCTTATTCAATATTAGTCTTCTATAGAAGTCAATTTTGTTTCTATAGTCACTATTTCATTTACTTCATTATTTATTATAATGACAATTTCCAACATCTAATATTTGTTTCATAAAACTCTTTATCAACGTCGAAACTTTATACCAATTATAATATATAATATGCTTTATAGAATATATATACACTTTTATTATCATTTATTTAATATTGATTGTAGTTTTTACTCAGTGAGCTCATTTAATTATCAAAGAGTAAATTAGACAATATATCATTTTTTTATAGTTGAATATATGAAAACGATTGTGATTAAAGTATTGCTCGAAGTAGGATTGTCATTATCACAAATCTTCCTTATTTTTCATTTTATTATAGAAAATTTAAAAAAAAAATGATTCAATTGTTCGATCAATAAAATATTGAAAATCTAGGAAAATTAATTAAATAGAGATTATTTATAGTTATCATCATTCGAATTAATATTATTCGATAATTTTCATCAAAACTCTTTCTCATCCTACTCGAATAAAACTATAAAGACAACTAAATTAATCTCAATAGAATATGTATATACATATTTAAAATGAGTCATAAGAATATATCGAAATCAACTCTTTATGCTATTGAGAAGTTCACTAATGATAATTATTGTTTGTTGAAGAGGAAAAAATTTGGGGAAAAAAAGACCTAGCTAATATTCTTTAAATCTATATTAATTTTGAATATTGATTTGTAATCTATTAAAGATTCGAGTCGACTTTAGTGAAAACTAGTGACTAGATTGAGATTCTTTTTTCTCGAAGATATATTTATTTAAGATAAATATTTAAAACAATAGCTATCTACAATTTATCTTCTATCTATTTCGACAAATAAATAATAAAATATTCTAATGATTAATAATTTAATAAGATAAATATAACTAGAGAATGATTAATTTTTTTTTTCTAAGCTATTCTCTTCCTATCAGGTATTCTCAAATGTGAAAATCTCTCTAATAGGATTTAAAGAAAAAAGAAAGATTATTAGTAATGAAGATAAATATTCTTTTTCTTGTTAAAAAAAAAGAAAACAAAAATCTTGATGAGCTAGAATAAAATAATATATATTATGTTAACCCTTTACCCCCCAGAAAAGTTTCAGAAAACGTAATAAATCAGCCATTGGAAATAGAAGATAAATCTTCCCGACATGCCAATAGTAGGGGCAAACTGATCTGCGAAAAGCCTGTCATTCAGGCTACAATATGCGCTTGAAACAGTTCTGTAAAAGCTTTTCAATTCCATGTTTTTTTGAATTCTGCAACATTTCTATAAATGGTCACTCCAGTGACCAATGGGGGGTAAAGGGTTAATCTAGTTTAATGATAAAAGCAGTCATATTATCAGAAGATTCTTCTTGTAAACATTTATCAAATAAATCTGATATTATTTCAGATAAACTTTTATTTGATGCTCGTTGAGAAACAAATAATGCAACTTGTTCATTATTGATAACATCCCAAATTCCATCCGAAGCAATTATAACAAATGATGCTGATGAATCTCTTCGATATTGAATTATATCAGGTAAAGCTGGTATAATATGTTTATCTAATGAATAATCTCCTAATGCACGTGTCATAGCAAGTTGATTTTCAACACGTAATACATCATTAGTAGCTTTTGTTATTTGACCACCTGCTCGACGTATACGTTGTTGTTCTTTTCGAACAGTTGGTTTATGATCTATATTTAATAGATTTTAAACAAGAAAATAATTAAAATAAAAACAAACTAACCTTTTGTAGATGATAAAACTTGTCCATCTTTTGATATAATTATTCCACGAGAATCTCCTATATTAATTAAATAAATATCATTTGGACCAATTAATGATGCTATCTATATATTAAATAGAAAAAAAAAACTCTTTTAAAACTTTTTTTAAAAATGCTTACACAAACAGATCCACTATCATCGTGAACAATTTCACGTAAATATTTATCCAATTCACTAAATGTTCTTTTAATAATATCATTTAATTGATTATAATCAATATTAGATTGAATTTTATTAAGAGATTCTAGAAGATATTTATCAATAATATTAGTAGCATTTTTTGCTGTTTCGCTTTCCATTATGACCATCAAATATAGAAAAAAAAGCCCAATCTTTCCATAAATAATTATCAAATGGTATTAAATATTTCGAAAAATCTTCATTTGTTTTTCTTCATCCTTGCATTGAACCAAAACCAAATAATTCATTACCATATAATTCTTTCTTTGTACATGGTTTATCTAAATATAAGTTATTTGAAGATAAATTACTTCCATTTATTTCATTCTTTTCAGACATTTTAAAAAATAATATTCTTTGTTTTAATACATGTCCGATTAAAACAATAACAATGAACTTTTGTGCTTTATATAGTATTACGTTTGCACTCATTCACCTCGTTCTCTTTCTTCGTTATAGATAGAGATGAGAGAAAAAAAACAACTAAATATGATTTGTAAAGAGTACACCAACTAAATATTCTCGAGTCTTCTAATCAACCATTATTTTGTACTTGATAATCTTGTTTTATTCTTCGTTTAACCAGTTGATCTTCTCATGGAATTAATCTATGAATATGTTTGTTGATTATATACATCGTGAGAAAAAATGATCAGAATTCATAAACAAAAAAGAAAAAGGTAATCATTCTTTTAGTAAAAGTCTTCAATTTTTTTATATAAATAATAGACTGATCTAAATATCTTTTTCATAGTGACTTAACTTTTATACATGATTATTATAGTTTATTTCTTTTTTAAAATTCTAATATGAAAATATTTCTATAAAAATAATTATTATCAATAAAAAGTGTCGATCGTATTTCATCAATTATTGTCAAGAGGATTGGCTTTTTTTTTCGAATCTATTTATTCTAAATTGGTTTGTTTTTTGAAAACTTCTTCTCTCCAACTAAATCATGTTTAGTCAGTTTCACATGAAAAATAATAGAATCTTCCAATCAAGAATTTCATATCCACATCCACAAATCGATTTTTGTGGTTGTGCTTGGAATAGACTTGCCAGATCGAAAAACGTTACTATTTGCAATTTTGACGATCAAAATTCTTATTAATTATATATATCTCTATCGGGATTTAATCTGAAAATTTTTCGTAAGATTATTGTTTTTCTTGTTCAGCCTGACTTATATCAATTAATATTCAATTCGTCGAACTGATTGAATTACAGATGAATTTAATTCAGTTAAACATATTACAATTATTATCCGAACAAAACGATGGTCGAATTATATTTCAATTAGCAACATATAACAATTTGGATTAAAAAACCTCTCATTTCGTCAGATCTGGCTATCTTCGATTGGAATAAACTATTACCGATTAGAATGACTGATACTGAGTAAGAGTAAACAATTAACTAAAATTCTTTCAGATATTTAACTTGACAGAAATTTATCTCTGAAAATAATCTCAAGTCAAACAACGTAGAACAGTTAATAATACTCCGTTCGAAGACATTTTTCATTCGAAAGTATCTTTATTAATAAGAAGAGATTCGAGAAAAATTAGTCACGGTCGTGCATAATTTTATCTCGAATAATAAGTCAAACTTTCAACTATACTATAGTCATCGTTAACAATGACTATAAATATTCATCTCTAATCACTATACGAATATAGTCACGATTATAAATGTCATTAACCTTTGGATCCGATCGACGAGAATTCTCGTCCAGAGAAATTCTGTAGTGAATACCTTTAAAAAGGCTGATCTTTTGCTTATTTAATGGTATGGATTCTATCAATATTTATGTTCAGAATATTCGTGCGGTTACGATCATTTATAGTTGCTGATGTTTATTGGTTGTCGTTTAATATTTGCCAGAATGAGTATACCATTAAAGGAGAGTTAATACGTGGATCAGTTTGTTAAGATTTATTGAGAAGAAACTGCTGCTCTCAAAAAGATATATCCTATAATAAAAGTTGTTCAAGCATTACATCTCGAAGAAATATTCTCATTGAACAATCGTATTTTATGCATAATTGTCGAGTGCATTTTTTCATATAAAAGATCAGCAAGGTCATCCATTTTGAGCTCATGCATTCTTTTCTCTTTATCTTTATGCTATTGTAGAATGACCTCATCCTAGGGAAAATCTTTGA
The DNA here is from genome assembly GCA_905250125.1 of Rotaria sordida. Taxonomy (NCBI): domain Eukaryota; kingdom Metazoa; phylum Rotifera; class Eurotatoria; order Philodinida; family Philodinidae; genus Rotaria; species Rotaria sordida. The sequence continues at coordinate 12,263 of CAJNOL010004109.1, read as the reverse complement.
TGTTTCCTTTCTAGATCCTTCACAGATCTAACAAGGATCCTGCAAGAAGTCGCTGTTTTTTCCTGAGGACATGATGAACTCCTGAAGGAAGCGTATAGCCGTGAAATTTCAAGATCCTTCCAGGATTAAGAACAGAATTTAAGCAAGATCCTGAACAGTTTACTACTGGATTTAAAATCATGAATCTGGCCAGGAAATCCTAAATCCTGAAAGAAACGTATAGCAAAGAAATCTTCAAGATTTGCGCAGGATTCAAACAAAATCTCAGAAAAATCTTGCCAGGATTTTAATGGATCCCAATGAAAAAATTCTGTTTACATCTTCCAGAATCTGATAGGTTTCATCTGGTATCTTATCATATTCTCTGGCCAGATCTTGTCAAGATTTATCAAGATTTCTTTCAGAATGTTACTCGGCTTTTTGGCAGGATGATCTAAAGAGAACAGAAAAGAAATGAACACATAGAGTATTGATCTTCAGACCTTCAGTTTACATACCGATCAGCTTACCCGGCTGGATATGCCATGCTAGTAGATATAAGTTCAACCTTCAATATCTTCATTTTATCTAAAATCTTAACTTTTATTAGAATTTTTTTTGTCAACAGAATAATTTTGAGAAAAACTTTCGGGACAGTATTTTGAAATATTCATTTCAATTGAAAAAAATTTCTATTATATCGTGTTTGATTTTAATTTAATTCAAAATATATTTTTCTGACTTTTTTTACGAATAAATGAAATACATAACAGTTTATATCGAAAAATTTTGCTTCACAAAAAATATATTTTTTATTTAAAACTTTAGTACAATAAATCAACAGATGTAAACTCCCTAACTTAGTACATTTTTCAGCATTATTCAGCATAAAATAGAGCAAATCATTAATGATATGCCCTGAATGTCAGATCTATTTTAATATAGAATATATACTGTGAAAAAATCTCCAAAGAAAATTTTTAAGAACTTGCATATTTATTTAGGCACAGATTTAAATCATGATCGGTATAAAAATCATAGCAAATTCCTATCGATTCTCAGATCTTCATCATGCTCAGAAGAAAAATATAATAAGGGTGTGGATGGGGGTGTGGGTGTACGGATCACTTTAATCACACCCACACCCACCCTCTCTGTAATCGATTTAGACACGTTAAGTATATCAAATAGACCACAAAGTAAGACAAAATACAAGTAGTAATGAGTAAATTATGAGCTAAGGTGTAGATTGTTGGTGTCTATGAAAACAAGCTCATCTACACACACATCTTCATTATTCTGTTGTCTTACTTTTTGGTTTGAAGGAAATTGATATACTAAACTTGCATTATAATCTTTACTGAGTAGAGTTCAAGAACAAATGACAACATCAATGCAATTTTAATCATATAACTGTCAGCACCACACAAAACTCCTTTACAAATATAACTCTAAAAACTCTATCTAGACGTGATATTCATTCTCTCTGAGTTTTGTTTCATTTTAAGTGCTTCACTTTTTGTTAAACTAGCCGTTATCTTTATTGTCAACAGAAAGCAAAATAAAAAGCAATTCATTATAAAAAAAAACTTAATAAATAATGTCATGCCTTGCTTTCTTTTTATGATATCTAAGACTTTCTCTTGTTCTCACCTTATATTACCATAAGTGTTTGTATACATAGGAACAGGTCAATAGACATCATTGTTTGAAAATGTATGATGAATTTCTGTATTAGTAGGTTCATTTTTTAGTCAATTGAGAGTCTAATATCGTACGAAGGCGATGAAAGCATAGATAAAATGTTAGTATTGATGTTCTTCTACTATTCTTGAGGTGTGAGTGTGGGTGTAAGTGAAGAGAAGATAAACACCCGCACCCACACCCTTATTTAATAGAACTTGAGGAACTATTGATACCCCCTATATAATAGAACTTGTGGACCTATGAATATCCCCATAGAACACTTAAGGAGTCATAGATATCCAGCCTGTGATGCCCTAAGGAATCCTGAAGATGGTATGTGTAACTTTTCATGATGATCAACTCATAGAGCTAAACTATTTGGAAAGGTTCAGTTCGTTGAAAAGAACTGTTCAAATAGTTCAGTTTGTGGTAGTGAGCGTTTTGAACAGTTCATCAGTTCTGAACTAGAGCTGAACTTGTTTTAGGTAACAAAGATCGAACACAAGTTTTTTCTAACGTTATATTGATTTTATTTAAAATTTCATTTAATATTAATATTTAAATAAATAAAATCTAATTGATCTGTTCTATCTCTCGTCGTTTTTTTTTCTCTCTTCTATAATTAAGTTTAACCTCAATATTCAAACTCTATTAGCATGGAAAAAAAAACACATAAAATTATTTTCTTTCCTGCAGGTATCGTTACCATATAACATAAGCACTCTTTCGATCCTCCTTATTATCATTAATCTCTAAACATTCGCTTTGATCATATCATCTAAAGATTAGCTCTATTCTAATCGAGATTTTAGAGAATAATTTGAAAATATTCTCAATTGCTATATATATGTTGACCAAGGTGATTTGATGATTCGTTTCGAGTAGTTTAAATAGATGTTAGATATCTTTAGACGATAAATAAATATCATCATTGTGGAATTTTATCCTATATAATATATCCAGTAAACTGATTTTATTTTATTTCCGAGATAAAATGTTGACTATAGAATAAGATTGATAGTTGACTTATCTTTGGAGACCAAAACGAGATTTTACATAGATTATATCTTATTAGAATATTTCAATCGAAAAAAAGATTTTCAATGAAAATAAAGGATAATTCGATGTAAAATAGAAGGTTTTATTTCAATGTAAATGGTTAATTGTTTAAAAAAGTAAAAGGTTATCTCTATAAATAGTTAACTGTTAGAAATAAAATATCTCTATTAGAAAATGATTTGTTTATATTATATTCGAATATTTGGTAAAGAATTGATTATCGAAGGATTCTGTTCTTTTTTGTCGTTTCATTATATAATTATTATATTGAAAAAAAAAGAGTGCTCATGATATCATTTAATAGAAAGAATTCTTTTATTGAGAGATTAGCAAATGAGAATTATTTATCTGATGATAATCGATCAAATTCCGAACAACAATCAAGACGATCAAGTCTTGCAGCGTATCCTTGGATGAGATTTTCATTTTTTGATTTAAATAAAAAGACAATAACTTATTCTATATAAATTTTTTTTCCATATATATATATTTATTTTAATTAATATTTTAAAAAATCGATTTATATAATAAGATGTTTCTCTTGTTTTTGTTATTATAATTGTAATTCTATTGAATATAGTTATATTATAATATTAATAGATTTATTTATATTAGAGATTCAAAAATAAAAATAAATCTCATTTATTATCTTTATTTATGTTTGATTTATTTCGATTTAATAAAATAGTTTTTTAATATTGAAATGAGGGAAAAAAAACTGATAAATTATATTCGAAAGATATAATATATTCAAAGAATTATTTTCAATAGAAATCGAAATAACTCAATCGATTTAACATATATTATACGAACGGAAGATATTTATTGAAATAAATCAAACTCTTAAATAAATAAATGAAATCTTATATTAATATAATAAATCATTTCAATGGTTAGACTAATATTGATAGAAATGAGATTTTATTCAATTTATTTGTTTTAATTTAATTGAGTTAACCCTTTGCTGGTGTTTTTTTTGTTAAAAATCTTTGTATAGTTTTATAATAGAATTATTTTATGTTATTATTGTCGAGTTAAGATAATAAATATATTATTGTTTTTTCATTAAAAAAAAATCTTTATTTAGAAATAAAGTATCATTTGTTTTGAAGAGTCTTCAAATTGTTAAAGAGAATTTTTCAAATTTAACCAAACGTTTTATTTTATTTAAATAGATTTAAAAAATAGTTTTCATATTCGTAGAATTAAAAAAATCTAACGTTCATATTAAAACTTTATTGTTATTTTTTCAAAGCTAATTTAAATAGTTAACTATCTCCTTGCATTTGGTCAAAAATTCATTATTTATTATATAAATCGATTTCTAGATGAATCTATATTGATTATCTTATTATATATAAAGATTGACAACGAAAATTATTTATTATTTTAATAATCTATCCTAGAAACATTATATTGACCTGAACAATTTATTTCTCTCTACTGAACGATCCCTAACAAATGATTAATATTTCATCCGATTTGAACTTCTTTTGTCGAAAATCTATTTTTAACTGCTCGATAGAAACGTTCTATAAGACGGAAAAATGATAAAATAGTTCGAATTATCGATTAAAAATTTCTAAGGAAATAAATTTAATCAATCGTTATAAAAATGTTTTAAAAATAAATTTATTTGAATAGGATATTTATCGATATGGTTAAAAAAAGAGGGTGTGGGTGGGTGGGTGTGGGTGTGGGTGTGGGTGTGGGTGTGGGTGGGTGGGTGTGGGTGTGGGTGTGGGTGGGTGGGTGTGGGTGTCGGTGTGGACATTCTTCTCATCTACACAGATACCCACACCCACACCCACACCCACACCCCACACCCACCCACACCCACACCCAAAAAAGGGGGTCTATATCTACATGGTGATGAATACATCTAAAGATCCCCTTCTCCCCGTTTTCTGTTTGAAATCAAGTGCCTTTTTTTCAAAAATTGAGTTTGAATTTAACTACCCCATTGTATGATCATTTTGAAGTAGTGCAAGCTGTTGATCAAAATATTTAACTTTTAAGCAACTAATAAAATAATTACATTGTCCTATTTCATATTCATATTTACTAGACTGTTTTTGAGAAATAATGTCAAGTAATTTTTCGTATAATTTTAAGTATCCACTATAATTATTATCTACTATGGGTTGACAATGATAATGCAGAGTATCAAATATTTTCAGAGTACACTTCGAGCCAATGCATATCCATTTTTTCCAACCTTGATCATTTAAATTAATTTTATCCAAAACTTCAATTATATGATTACATATTGATTCAATCATATTTCCATCACCATCATTGTTATAATATAGTACTGTTATTTTATATATTTTTGCAACTAAATCATTAATTTTATCCAAATGATTTGTATTTTGAATAAGAGTATCAATTATTTCTTTCATATAAAGAATTGATGAAGATTTATCATTTAACTTTTTGTTTGATATAAATAAAAATTTTTCATAAATGACATAGTGAAAAATATTTGTTGAATACACAGTATTGACTATATTTGTAACAGTATAATCAATAGCCTTTTTAAAATAGTCAATCGATTTAATATAATCTTCTTTTAACTCATAAACTCTTCCAATACCATAATAATGTTCAACATTCATGAATGATTCAATTTCTGTTTCACATTGCATAATTTCTTGATAGCATATAAATGCATAATCAAGATAATTATGTTCAATATAATGATTACCTAATTCAATATAAGCATGTAAAATCCAAGATTTAAAATTTTCGTCCAAAAAATTAGAATAAGTTTTATCACCAAGAAATGTGTGATTATTAACATTTATATTCGATATATTGTCATTTTCGCTAGAAAATCCTAATAGTTTTACAAACATTTTAATACTACCAGTTTTTGAACATTCTCTGGTATCGTTTAACAGATTTTTAAAAATATCTACTGCTAAATCCCATTGTTCGGTAATTTTATAAGTGATTACTTTATTTAACAAAGGTCGATCACAATAATAGAAATATTTGTCATTTTTTAGAAATGAATTTAATTTTTTCGTATAATTATGCATTGTCCAATATTGATCTTTTTCTTGAATAAAATAAAATTTAACTGGATAGTTTTTAATAGCCATATTATATGAATTCAATGCTTCGTCATAATATTTCATTTCTCTATAAACATTTCCAATAAGACAATGAATATTTCCAATAATTCTACATGTATCATAGACGTTCTCTTTATCAATTATTTCTAAACCTTCTTTAAATTTGTTTAATGCGGATTGATATTTTTCTTTAAAATATTCAATTAAACCAAATCCAACGTGACAAGCAATAATCCATGATAATGAGTTTGATATACATAATAGAGTTTTATAAAATCGTTCTGCAAATCGAAAATTATCATTCAAAACAAATAAATAAAAGCCAATTGAAATAATTTCAACATCGAAAGGTTTTTTAGATTTATTCATTGTTTCCTGAACATAACCTTCAGTTAATTCTATAATCCAAGTGGAAAGATCATTATCAAATTGAATACGAGATATTTCGAAATAAGAACCAACTGTAAATAAAATTTCTTGTTCTGCAATTCCGAAATGACTTACAGGTGATATATCAGAAAATATTAATTGTTTATACTTTGAAGATGATAGTTTGATTGTGAATAAAACTGATTGAAGTTCATCAATTAATGAATAACTTTTAGCACCAGCATAAAAGTGTAATGCTAATTCTTTTTCACGAGTTGCTGAGAAAAAGCCGAGACTACAAATTAATTGTTTTTCTTCTAAAGATTCAAGTTCACTTTTATACATTAATTGACCACGATAATAAATAGTTTCTGTTGAAATCATTTTATTTATATTCCTATCAGAAAGTTGTTGATGTAGATCAGAAATAAAGAAACGAAATAAAATTAAGAATTCAAAATTACGCGAACGAAATGCTTTATTTAGTATGCGGTAAACAAAACTATCTTGTGTATACGAAGTTATCGATGTACCTGGCGACCATTCACGCACAAATTTTATGGCATTTTCCACTTGTTCTGATTCAGTATATTCGGCATGAGATCTGAAATATTGAATAAGAGGCTCTCGATCATCATTTTCTTTGCCTGTTTTGATTAATAACTGAATAAATTTGAAATACCATATGGAAGGTATCAAATTATGAAACTTTAAAAATGTTTCTTCGTTGTAAATTAATGCGAGTGATTTGGTCTGCACAGCTTCGAACAATTCATTCAAGTTAGTAGCGACTAATTGAATCTAAAAAGTTCCATAGACAACTCTGTTTAAGACAGTTATCATTTTATTGATATCTCTCTGTAATATATTGCTTTTAGGTTTTTTAAAATTTTTTATGCAGAAAAAAAACTGAATTAGAATTATACATAGTTTTGCAACAGATATTAACATGAAATCGAATAGACTGTATAATTCTACTTACTTTTTTATAACTTTTTGTCCATAAGTCAGTTACATTTGCTGGATTATAAACATAAATTTGATGTAATTGTCGTAAATCATGTATATGTTTAATGACTGTCTCGTCAAATTCAAGAGAAACAATGAATATAATCAAATAATCTTCCCATTTTCTTATATAATCTTCAGCTTCACTTTGAGTATGAAATGCTTTTATGTAATCAATAAATCTTCCAAAGTTACTTTGAAATTCTTTGATGAAATTGAAATTTTTACTAAGAATAACAATTGAAGACATTTCGAGTTATTTTAATCTAATAGTTGTTATTATCGTTCTGACGACAATTATTAGTGATCATTCATACCAACTACTACTTCCTTCAACGTTCTAACTCATTCAATAGATCTAAAACGTATATTGTTTGAGATTTTACGTAGATTATTTAATTAATAGAAAAATGAGATCATTGTTTGTTCACTCAGAAACATTTGTCTCCTTGTCATTCAGTCAGATGACTATGATAAAAACTAATGTTTCTACCTGAAAGAAAAAAAACAGTAAAAAGAAGTAAAAATTAATCTCGTGGTTGTTACTATCACAAGTTATAGTCTAACAGAACGAAAAAAAAGGAAGAAAAAATAGCGGAACCGATATGTTCGGCATTCTATAAACTAAAAGCTTTTTTTGCCGCTGAGAAAAGAACAGAAAAAAGTACGGCATTGTAGATGTTACTACAGAGTGTTGATGTGGGTGTGTGGAGGTGCATATTGATGAAATGACAAAGAACAAGAGAATCCACTCCCATACTCACACCCATACCCTCAAGATAGGATCTTCTCGATAAAGAACACATGCTCGACTTTCGATTAATATTTTCTGAAGATCTATTCATGCAAGATCCATAGACTTAAATACAAATTGTATAGACTAGTTTTGACTATAGCGTTATCAATTAGCGAGTTGCAATTACTGCATCAAAGACATATAATGAAGAAAATAAAGAAAAAGAATGGCAATTAACCCTAGTACTACCAGTCGGGGTCATTTTTGACTCCAGCTCAAAAATCGAAAAATACCCTAGAAATATTTTGTTTTTTCTCGGTTTTTAGAAGCAACTGGCATCCATTACGAATAGATTCATGTTGTTGAATCGAAAAAGAAATACATTTGTTTCCATATCATTACAAGTCTTTGATACAAGACCGTGTCTTCAGCATACAACAACAAACATAGCACAAGAAGGGAGAAAAAATAAAACTTACAATATATAATCCAATAACTCATTTACTAATACAGGATGTCCCAAAAGTCATGTTCACTTAAGAAAATTGAATATCTCCATTACGGCTCGAGCAAACGTGCTGATTTTTTTATCAGTGATAGAAGCATGCACCAAGTTTATATCCATAAAGACATGTCTAGGGAGACCCTTTATTGAGTATCACTATTGACCTCAACAAGAAAGAAGTACTTTTTCACAGATAGAAAAAAAAAGCAGTATACTTAACAGAGGATCTCTCTCAGCATGTCTTTATGGATATGAAGCCTGAACATGCCTCTATTATTGGTAAAAAAATCAGCTCGTTTGCTCTAGCCTTAATAGAGATATTCAATTTTTATTTTGGCAAACTGATTTTTGGGCCACCCTGTATATAGTCCAAAAATCATGATACCAAGAAAAAATTAAACATCTCCGCTACGGCTCGAGCAAACGGGCCGATTTTTTTACCAATAGTAGAAGCATGTTCACATTTTAAATCCATACGGACAAGATTAGAGAGAGCCGTTATAAAGTACCACTAATGACCTCAACAAAATAATTAGATTGAACAAGACTAGTTTAAGTTTTCTACGGTTTAAGAAATTAAGTGATAGAAAATTTAAATCTGAAAAGATCACTATGCAATTCAAGAAAAGTAGTTTTTCCCTTCTTTAGTGTAACATAATTGAATTCGAACGATACCACTGGATAGAGAATGAAAAGTTGCATATACTACATATGTTTCCACAAAAGACTTGCAAGCAGTTAGTAATTGGGATAAAATATTTGAAATGTTTTTTCGAGAATTTATATGAAAAGTGTGTACCTTCGTCAGAAAATCCTCTGGTTTTATTTTAAAAAAACAAGTAATTTCTTTTCCAACGGTACCATTAGAAAGAGCATCAAATTCTGTACAATATAGACTATTTACTCATTTTCGTAAACCATTTTTAAAAAAAATTGAAACAGGGTCTCAACATGTGAAAAAGCGAAATCTCATTTTGCTGAAGAAAAAAAAATATATTGATGAGATTTATAAAAGACATCCTTTTAAGCATTTTTGAAACAACTTTAGACAAGATAAAAATACCCTACCTTGTACAGAATTTCATGCTCTTTCTATTAGTAACTTTAGAAGAGGGTGTGGGTATGGGTGTATGTGATTAAAGAGAAAAGGAACACCCACACCCACACCTACACCCCACCCAAAACAAAAATATTCACATCATTTCAATTAGATGTCTTTTTTTAGTATTCAGTTCTTACTGACAATAATTCTCAATAAGGTGATTCTTATGTCATCAAATAAAAAACAACCAATAGAATAGAATTCTTACTTATTACGCAATCGAAAAAACAAATTGAAAAAATAAAGATGACAATAATTTCCAATTTAAAAAACAATAAAATAACAAAAATAGTCCGCCAACAAAGGAAGGATAACCAGAAAAGTATACTGATTAAGAGATCGAAAATTGTAGTCGAAACAGACCGAACAAAATGAGTGACTTTTATTGATATCTCTCATCATAGCATATTGTATTCTTGGCTTCGTTGCAACTTCGACTAAATTCTTTCGATTGTTTTTTTTTTCGTTCAGAATCCAAGAATAGTCCGTCGACAAATATTGATGAATTATCGAATCACCAGCATACTAATGCACTTGCTATCGACAATTCTTCTTAATTCAAATTGCAGTTCCGATTTTAATTTCGGTTTCAATTCAGTTCTCAAAATATCACGTGGCACTGATACCGTTAAATTATCAGATAGATACGAAAACGTTAAATCATTGCACATATATATATGTACTGAAATCTTTAATCTCAAAAATGAAAGAAAATGATGAATGTATGAGTAATTATTCACTGAGTGAATAAAGATAGGTGTGCAAGTTATCTTCTTCCATATCAACACCTAGAACTACTTCCATCGAAATAATTATAAAAGCCATACATTGTAATACAATGGAATTTGAAGAATTTCACTTTTTCGTATGTTTCGCCTATTCGTAATAAAACCAGGTTTTGGAAGATAAAGATCAATTTTGATAAAAAAAAAAAAACTTTTCTAGAAATTGACAGAGTATGAATTCTTTACCGATCGGTCTATTTTGCTTTCCTTTCAGTTCAAGCCTCTTGATTAGAAAACCCAAAATGTTAATACATCATGTAGCTAGCCTCTCTCATACTATCTATATCAGCATTTGAATCAGATATATATCCTTTATTGTGAAAGAAAATTTGAAAAAACCGCTTAAATTTTTGTCGCTGACTGTATTTAATTCAAAATAATTTACAATAAACTGACCAATTAATATTAAAAATTTACAAGACAAAAAAAATCTGTTAAAATGAGTTCAATCGAATTTTTCAAGATGGTGAAAGAAATTTTTGTACGAATTCTATAATATAAAAATAATTATATCATTCAAAAATAATTTAAAATGAAATTAAATTACCTTCATAATCAAGTTTACCATCTTTATTTACATCAGCCTAAAGAGAATCAATATAAAGCAAAATTGATTTTAATCTATAACAGACCTCTCTCATCATCTCTTCTAATTCTTCTTGATTGAGTTTTTCACCCATATTAAGCATAACCTTAAAAAAGGGTTTATTAGAGAAAGAAGAGTTACTAAATTTCAGAAAAAAAACCTCTTTTAATTCATTAATGGTTATATAACCTGAATTATCTCGATCAAAAAGTCGAAATGCTTCACGCAATTCAGCTTCTTGATCACGTTCATGCCAATGTTTATTCATAAATGTAACAAATCCTTGAAAATCTAAATGTTGATTACCTAAAACAAAAAAAATAATTCATAATAAAATTCTTCAAGAAATAAACTAATTCATCCTATTTACCATTTTTATCTACTTCAGCAATAAGATCAGCAATTTCTTTGTTTGTTGGATTCAATCCTAATGAACGCATTACTTGTCTAAATCATATCGAAATAGAAAATTTATTACTGAAAAAATGTATTTAGAAATGGCAGAAGAATACTTTTGTCTTCCGACATAAGATACTGTCTAGCAGCAGATTTCATAACCCAATATCTTCATTACATCTCATACTAGCTGTAGCTTTGGATAGAAGATCAGCATGACACAGAGTTCTTTTACATCAGTGCTGGAAGTGCCCATATATATTAGTCACAATATAGTCAACATGCTATCGGTCGTTAGCGACTTATTCTAGAATCATCCTCTGGCTAGTAATATCGAGGTTTAAACAGAGTACCTTACGGATACATGTCGCTACATCGTGTTCTAATAAAAACTCTAAAAGGATATGAGTTTCTATCCGAAAATTTGAGGCCTCGATAGATTAGTCGAATCTTAATAGGAATTCAAATTCTTTTAGGATTTTTATTAGAATACTATGTAGTATCTATAGATAAAAAGATTATGGGAACATCTGAGAGGTTCCTCTTGTCAGTCATACCAGTGAATATCATGTAGACATGTGCGAGATCAATTTCTTTTAAGTTCCGATCCCGGTAACTTCTTTTTCAGTTATGCTGGTCATACTCCTTTTAAATCTGTTCTATTTTCGACTTTGAGAAAATTATTTCAGATCTTATTCACATTAAATCTTTAAAAAAAGAAACGTTTTAAATACTCATATTTTGAATAATTCAGTCGATAAATATCAGATTTTTTTTTTGTGCTTATCTCTTCTAAATTTTGCTTTAGTTGATGTGATATATAAATACTTAATAAATTCTTCAATTATATCATTAACTTTTAAGAAAAAAAAAATCAAACAATAAAGATTATTCATGAAGAACTTTCGAAAGAAATATAACTTTTCATACTAACCCAATTTCATTTGCATCAATAGTTCCATCACCATTTTT
>CAJNOL010004108.1:0-17490 GCA_905250125.1 Rotaria sordida | reverse complement strand
TTTTGAGATAATTAGCTCATTTTTGTATCATTGGATGCGCCAAGTGCCCCTCTACTCAGAAATGCAAAAATAATTTTTTTATGTTGAGAAATGCCTGAGAAAAATAGAAAATAACCGAGGATGTTGACACGTCTGTTCTTATTAGGAACATCGCCTGTATGAGTAGAATAAATATAGTAGGTACTGTTTAGTTGTTTACTTTATGATTGTTTCTCGGACAACATGAATAAACAACGAATTATTACCTAATAATAACCAATGAATTACAAACGCCACAAACTATCCAATTCTATTCTTTTACATAAACACATACACACTTCTACTTTACTGGAAAAAGAACGTAAGAGAGGGATTAAACTAGAAGAAGGTAAACAAACATTTCTAACTATAATACATTAGATAGGAATAGCTAATGTGCATTACGCGATATGGAATACAATAAATACCGAGAACTAGATTCAAGTTGTGGAAAAAAAACATGGATTTCTCTAATAAATAAGCACAGATTGACCTTCAATCTGAGAAAAAATTGCGTCATCATCAATAAAAGTCTTACATCAACGAATTACTTGTTCGTAAGACCAGTTCATAATTTGATAGGTATAAATTATCTAAAATTTTCGAAAAAAATTCTCTGTAATCATCCACAGAAAACACCTTCGACGGAATATTGAGAGACAAATAATTCTATACCAAACAATATCACTAAATTTTTTCTTCCATTCAATGATCTTTTGCTACTATTTACTTCATTTAATAGTAAAACACTTCCATAAATGGCGATAGCGACTCGCAACATTTAGAATCATTATAGAAAACTGTTCAACAGTGATTTCACGAACAATTCCAGATAAAACAAAAAGTTTTTCACATTCTTCATATTACTCCCATTTAGCAAAGCACTATGTAGGATGATACTAGTCGATCTTACATTTGTTATTTCTTGATGTATTGACAACTATATACTAATCACATTCATAACAGAATCCGGTAAAGAATAAACATTGAATTAAGAATAATAAACAGTTTTTAAGGAACTGATAAAGTAATCTATTTGTGAACATAGAATAATACACCTTTCCTAAAGAAAAGGTCCAACAATCAACGTCTATATGTAGAATAATAAACCCTTTTAAAGGAAGAAGTAGAAGGATCGATCTCTATACGTAGAGTAATAAACCTTTCCAATCAAAGTGTAGAATAATCAACCTCCATACCTAGAATAATAAACTCTTTTATATGAAGAAGCGGAAGGATGAACCTCTGTGCGTGGAGCAATAAATCTGTGTCAATGAAAAAGATATTGGATCAACTAAGAAAAATACTGTTAGTGGTGGAAGGGTAGAGAAATCAGATTTTACCGGTAAATAATAAACCCTTGCCAACGAATGAGTATAAAACATAACACTTTACGTAAAATAACACAACTTTTTGATTAAGAAGTGGATGTATCAATTCCTTTGCGTAGAGTAATCAACCTTTTTAAAGATAAGGTAGAAGAATCTACCCTTAGGTGTAGAATAATGGGCTACTTGTTGGAAGCGTAGCATATTATTCCCAGAAAGGCAGAGTAATATACCATTTTAATCAAAAAGTAGTATAATAAATCCAAAAGCGAATGATAAGATACCCTTGCCCAGAAAACGTACAAAAATCTATTGATATTGGTTGAAGAACATACTCTTGTTTTGAAATCTCAGAATAAGAAACCCTTATACGGCCATCATATACCCTTTAAACTTTAATAAACCTGTAGTTTGATAAACGATTTGAGCATTAAACCCTTGAAGGGTTGGTAACATTGGCATAAACCCTTAAAGGGTTTATTGAAACGTTTTTCAAGTGTAAGGGTAGATTATTATGCGGATTTCTTTTTCAGTGTGCGGTACTGGCAAAAAGGGATCTCTTTATGTAACAGTGTTACATGATGATAAAACCTTTCTAAACTTCCCACATTTCAGCCAAAAAAGGTTGTTTGTATAGGATAAATAGAACTCGATAAACTACATCGAATGGCGTTTGAACGAACGTTCTAGCTTCTAAAACTTAAGAAATAATTAAAGAAGGATGTATCAAAATTATAGCAGCGTTACGTTTGGACAAGCCGTATATATTTTTCGTGACGTTTCATCTACAAAACAGAACAAAGGTATACTTAATCTTGTGCTAAATATTGTCACAACACCCTTACATCCTTACCACTTTAGTTGTGTGTTTCTCAAAAGCAACTCACCGATCACTGAGTCTGCGACTTGTTCAGCAAAAGACATTACTGAAGACGGAATACACTTGTTTAGAGTAACAGTCTTGTCTGTCGAGGCTGTTGAATGTTTTGCCATCATTTTTGCTCGAAGTTTATTTGCATAACTTCCGAAGTACGACATTATCTTTGTTGATGGTCCAAAAATTTTTCTAAATGCAAGTTGCGTAATTTTTCACGGGTTCATGCGCTACCTACCGAAAAACATAAAATAAATGTAGCTATGAGTGGTATATGACTGAAATAAGAGAAAGGTTTATGAAGTAATCACTTTAGAAGGCATTTTCTTGCTTTGCAATCTGGAAAGTTTGTTAGTACAGCTCCTTTGAGGACTGAAGTGTAGAAGGGTATGGGCCAGGGCTGCCAAATCTCCTGATTTAGCCAGGAGACTCCTGGTTTTTAGACTTTTCTCCTGGCGAAAAAATCTCCTGGATCCAGGAGCTGGTTTTTATGATTTTCTCCGGATTTCTCCTGGTTTTTTAAAGGATTTTGTCACGTTCAATTGTAGTGATATTTTGAATCAATAAGACAAAGAAAAAGAGAACTATCACACTATTTCATAGATGCAATAGACAATAAGAAAGCACGTCGTTTCTGCTTGTTATGCCCAATAACATGCGTTTATTTGTGAGCTTATCTTCTTGACGGTTAAAATGTACCTCATTTACAAAACTAGTTTAGTTCGCTTTTTCTGTATCAACCTACAATGCTATTTGTGAATTGACCTCCAGCCATTTGAAATTTTTGTGGGCTGATAATAGAAACGATTTCAAGTGCAATCTTATTGGTGCATAATTAGGAACTAAAATGAATAATCATCTCAGTTGTACAGAGTTCTATAATCATCCTTTAAATAATTCAAACCTATTGAAACAAATTCAGTCTTCAGAAAAATATGGCCATATTCAGGTGGCGGAACGTTTTGGATCTAGGGTAGGCTCAACAATTTTTTACAAGATTCGCACCAGAAAATTAAAAATGTAGGGTAAGCCAATTTTTTTGATGCCGTCTTGATGAAACAAAGTTAGTGTTTTTCATTTCGAATTCGTATTTCGTAGTGTATGATACTGATACAGATAAGAAAAGCACTTGCAACTTATGTGTCAAAAAACGTGGATTTAAGAAAACATGTCGATGATTATCTTCATTGACTTTCAACTCTCGCAAGAATCGTTTTCCATCGGCTTTGCTAATAAACAAAATAATGTCCAAGCAGCGGTGTTCACAAAAACGACATTGTATTATCAATGTTTTTACAGTGTTGAAAAGATTTTGTTCTACGAGAATATTTTTCTATACTCGTCATTTTCTCGCTCTATTTCTTATGGCAATGGGAATTCCATTAAGTGTTGGCGCTACCGCATTTTTTCTCGTATTTTCATACATATTCAGATACATGTATGTAACAGCTTTTTATTTTTACGTAACTAACCTACTGTAGCTCCAATCATAATTATATTTTTAATTTGAAGTTGTGTCACGGTTATCTTAAAATCTAAAAACAAAAGAGGAATATGAATTCCTGAAGTCTTACGATTAGAAGTGTAAATCGACGAGCTGAGTCGCAGCTGTCGGTGGGACAAAAAAATTAACAGTTTTGAAGGTTTATCGACGCCTGAGATCACTTGTCAACGATGTTTCTGTCTAGGTTTTTTTTATCAGTGTGTTCTCTACCATTGTTTTCTCTTTTTCCATACGACAGTTTCTCGGAAATAAGAAAACCTTAGAGAAATCGTCCAACAAATTCACTCGTCTCCGTCGACAAACAAAAAAGTTGAATATTTTTAGTCGCTGCTGAAAGAAAAAAAGGTCACACTTACACACCACCGATGTATGGTTTGGTTAACGCTTCTGCTCATGAAAGTGGAAATAAATTTTTTTCCGAGAATGAGAGTGTAAGAACAAGAATAACAATTTTTTTTCCGCGAAAGAGAATGTATGGGCGAGAACAACAAATTTTTTCTGAGAACAGAAAGAATAATCAAGAAAAGTTGCTCTCATAACACTAATGATCGGATATGTAAACTTACTTGCTAAAAATGATGAAAGTCTTTGACAACTACTAGCTGATATGATTCAGGTTTTTTATGCAGTACTTCGTCACTTTTAACAAAAGAAACCCACTTTAAATCATGACTGATCGAAGATTGGACATTTAGCCACACAAAACTAAAAGTTTTCTCAAAAACAGTTTCTAGGTCTGTTACAGTAAATGTTACTATTTGTTGCCAATAGCGGCAAAAAATCTTGTCGTCCGTACAAAATTTTTTATGTACTGCGCAAATCTATCAATTTGATGTAGTAGAAAACAATTATTTGAGCGTACCATAGTCTATGGAATCTGAACCTAAGATGGGCTTTAGTCTACTCAAGCCGTGTGATTCCATCGTCTATGAATAGACCTTATGTAAGCCTTCATTTATTTCATCCATGAGCCTACATAAGCCTTTAGCTGTCCAATCTACAGTAGGCTCGAGTATACTCAGGCCTTGCGACCATTCCGTTTATGGTCATGTTACAAAAGTTACATGAACGGTATAGGGTGTGAGTGGGTGTGGGTGTGGATGTAGGTGTGAGTGTGGGTGTGGGTGTGTGTGGGTGTGGGATGTGGGTGGGTGGGTGTGGGTGTGGGTGTGGGTGTGGGATGTGGGTGTGGGTGGGTGTGAGTGTGGATGTGGCTGTGGGCATGTGTGGGTATGGGTGGCTGTGGGTGTGGATGTGGGTGTGGGTGTGGGTGTGGGCATGTGTGGGTATGGGTGGCTGTGGGTGTGGATGTGGGTGTGGGTGTGGGTGTGGGTGTATTTGCTCCACACCCACACCATCACCTTCATTCAAATATCATTCTTCATCAACACTAACAGGGTTGACTTGAATCAATTTCATATCTGTAAGAAACGACTTATTTTCCTCAATCATCTACTCTTCCTTATTATCCTCAAAATTTATTCATGGCTGGAATAATAAGTAAAGGAAATATTTGTTTTTCAATGTCACCAATTGTGGTACAAAACTCTGCAACAATAATAAATGTATCGAATATACTCAATGAATCAACATGATAGGATATTTATTTCAAACAAGTATTTAATTTAGTACAACCTATTGGTGAATATGATCATGGTGACATCGATAAAATACTTAAACGTGTTGTACGATGTACAAAAACAATTGATACAATGAAACAATTATATCTAACATGATTTAATGAACCTGATTGTCGTTGAATACATTGTTTTACTTATAGTTTAGTATTTACGCCATAACAATTGATGACACATGTTAATAATGAACAAAGAACAAATATACAATTATTAACATCGAAAAATGTTTATGCTGTAGAGGAGGGTGGGGTGTGGGTGTGAGTGTGTCTGCGCGTGTGAATGTGGGAGCGCGGTGAGTGTGGCTGTCAACTGTGCCTTAACTCACATCCACACCCACACCTTGGGTCTCAGCGAAACTTTATTATTATAATATTAGTTGAAGTATGATCAAATAATATAGAAAAATACTGCATTCTTTCCTCTAACAGGCTGCATAGAGAGAAAGTTCCTCAAAGCTTACTACACGGTACTAAAGTGCCACTGCCACTACTTTTTTGACTGTCCCAAGTAGTTTAGTGAGAATGATTTCTTTTAACTAAAACTAATTACATGCACTTTTGTAGCAATCGAAAAAAATTATCCTATTTGATATGGTACAACAAATTTTCATTTTGTTACGGTGACTTTTTCTTACTATCAACAACTGAAAAAATTACGAATACAGGTATATTAAATAGCATCCTATAATGTCTATTGATATGTAGTAATTGATGACTTCACTGGGTAGCTCATAAAGACTCGACATTGAGTGAGTGACATATTGTTTATACGTTTGAATATAATCTCTATCCATTTACTATTATTATTTAAACTAGTCCAGATTCGACCGATACATATGAATAGAACTTGTCGGATGTAGCATTATCGACGCTCTGCTTTTTTAATTTAATATCTTTTTGGAACGTTCAGCAGGACAGTCAATATGTCTAGGCTAATTTGAAGAAAGACGAGACAGGTCACTCTGTCAGGATCAGAAATTCTACTAGTCTGTTTACTCATCTTTTACTTGCCTGAATTGATGCTGCTTTTAAGAAGGGAATACAAAGAGAAAAAACACTTTCCATTTTTTCTTTTATTTTCTTATTTAAATCGATTTTTTTCCACCTTCTGAGAAAAATACAAACCCGTTAATTTTATTTATTTTTGTTTTTCTTCGTTTCCTTAGTCTTGGACGCTCGCTACTTCTGAAAAAATATCATAATTATACGCTATTTTAGCTTTCTTTTCTTCCCTCAGTTGTGCAAACACTCTCTTGACGTCTTATGCGAGAGGAAGAAATGCGCACCGACATAGTTCATGTAATATCGCTCTGTTGAAGAATTGACGGAGATTGGAAAGAGAAAATGTGTTTTTTTCCGATTCCTTTCATTTTTTTTCTTCACACATTGTTTGTCGCTTCTTTGAGAGAACTCATACTTCTTGGTTACGGTTTATTTTCTTTCTCTAGCCGCCTAACTTGCTACCAACGATTTTTAAGTGCGCATATAAAAGTATTGCATATATTGTTTGAGCTTGCTTCCGGTCTATCAATTATTCAAGCACATAGTTACCTGGCTTTGTATGAAACAGATTGGAAAAGCATGTTTGTTTTATTTTTTATTTGTCTTATTCCTATGGTTGACGGCGATTTTATAGCAGAAATAGAGAAAGAAAACATATCTACCTTTGTTTTAATTTATTCTCCTACTTGTGGTATTGTTCATAACTTTCTCAGAAAAATTTAAACTTACAAATGTCACTTAACTATTAGGGTTACATTGGTTTAATGGAAGTTCTAATAGTTTTGTTTGAGGATGAAAAACTTAGCTTAATAGTTTTATGGAAGAGTTAAAAAGTTTATTTAATAATGTATCAGTAGTAGGGTGTGGGTGGATGCTAATATAATGACTTTGTAATATTTTTGCCCAAATCGGAAGCACATCAATATCCCGAACTCAATTCATATAATATTTAGCGCTATAACATATGAAAAGAAACGGAAAATTACCAACCATCGATTAAGCGACTACATTGAGAGTCAGCGATGATAGACATGAACCCACTCGTATGGGAAAAGTATAAAAATAAGACAAGAAACAATAAGTGCTCTTGGCTCGTCAATGAAATAGTTTTTAATAACTCTTCATCATCAGTAGCATAGATAAATTCACAAGAGTAGGACAACAAATGAAATTGAACGCATGTCTAATATTTTAGAGAATGCCTATATTTTGATGTGAAAACCCATATCATCCGAAAACACTTTCAAATACTGCAATGTTAAGCGATGATTTTCATTGCAATTTAAATACGGAACGTCGTCAAGTATTTAGTCATCGACAAGTTAATCTAGAGTCACATCAGTTACTATGGCTTGATCCAGATTTCAATCACAAAAGTACAGTTAGTATAGAAAGTCTGCGAAATATTGTCGACTATACGAAAGTGTTTGACAATAGTAAAGACTGTTTAAAATACATTAAAAAGACACTAGATACAATGACATTTGTGGTTTGTACGGAAGAATTGGCACAACAACTTATTCCTCAAATACATCATTTTCATAGCGTTTTAAGAATTTATGTTCCATGTACACCAGAAAATCAACAGAAATGGTTTCCAACCTATGCGAAAGTATGAAATAATAGCGTGTGTACTTTGTTAGATACCGCTTACCCATCATCGGTATATTTTCTTCTCCTGTGTTCTATTTAGGTTATAGAAATCAACAAAGATGCTGCTCATCTATTGGATAATTTGTCTGCAGATGTTCAAAACTACTTGAAACAAGAAATAAATTTCGATTTCGATAGATGCACTAAAATCGATAGAACAACAGATAGATACGGTGGCAGTTGGCTGCATGGCTTCATTCGCCTACTAGTTGCATTGCCATATTCAAACAATTCTCGTCATAGACTGACTGAATTGTTAAAAGTTTACTACAAAGGAAACATAAATCAACTTCATCAATTATCAGAATTCGAAACAAATTATAGATCGAATGAAGCTATATGCTGGTATACTCGTCCAACAATTATCTACAATTTATTAAATAAAGCACTTCGTCAACACGATATTAAGGTTATATTCCTGTTCGGATTTTTTATTCAAGACTTGTATCAACAACTAAAAACAGAATTCGAAAAATTTAAATCCACACCATTAGATCATCATCCAATAGTCCAATCGTACCGTGGGCAAGTCATGCACGTAGATGAAATCAAGCAATTAAAAATTGGTCATTACATTACGAATAATAGCTTTTTATCTACTAGTCTCAATCGCCATGTGGCAGTAATATACTTAAATTCACTCGTAAAACCTAATGATGAATATCAAAGTGTTTTATTTGAATTTGAAATTGATGGCCGACAAGATATATCAAATCTATATGCCGATATTTCTTCTTTAAGTTATTTTTCTGAAGAATCAGAATTACTATTTATGATCGGATGTAAATTTGAGATACAAGATATATTGTTTAATGAGAACGAAAATTATTGGTTTGTCAAGATGGATTTCGACTACGCTTATCGTCATCAAGAATATCGATTAGACGAGAGTACTAGTCATGAAAATCTTGAAAGAGCATTAAAATTTTGTTCAAATGAACTAATACGAAGTAGTGCTCATCTACCAATTGAAGATATAAATATTCTGTTCACTGAATTAAGTGATTTATTTCCGTCAGTGGAGAAATGGATTTGGGCTATCAAATTAATGTGTTTGGGATTACGAAAGTACGAAACATTACGAAATAATACTGAACCAATCTCATACTATAAACGAGCTCTAGAGATCTGGGATAATTACATAAACGACGACGAATATAATCGCTTGTTGAATATTGGTGAGATACATAAGTTGATAGCTGTTTGTTTTGAAGCAAGACATCCGCATGATAAAAATTCAGCTATGATACATTGTGATTTAGCTATATCTTATACGCGATCTGCAGAAGAAAAAGCGCATACGGATTATGAAAAAATAGATGCAGTAAATAGATTGGCTAATTCATATAGCTGTAAAATGCATATTAGTAACAATACAAGAGAGAATGCTCCGATGATTATGAAATATTTAGAACTAGCTATTCAAAAAATGTTGAAATATTATACAGAAGATGATATTATGATTACGTCGCGCATTGAAAATCTAGCTGAGCTTTCTATTATAATAAAGAAATTCGATGATGCTTTGATCAAATATAAGACTGTTCTTGATATCTATCTACAACAAACAAAACCACCTATAGATCGGATCAACCATGTTTACGAGCGTATGGCTGATATCTGTCTCAAATTTAAACATGATTACGATTCAGGATTTCACTATCAATTAACCAGTCACGAATATACACTAAAATATCAAGCAATCAATCGAACTGATGGTATAGATGATATTAATGATAAAAAACACAAAATAGCTTTGAGTTATAAAAAGCTGTCAGTCATTTATATTCAGTTAGGTCAGTATAATTTAGCATATGCAAACCTTTCTCTGACTATGAAATTCTATGAAGAAATAATGAAATCAACAGATTTTAGTGGTATGACGAGTGAAGTTGCAGAGATTAATGTAGCATTAGCAGATGTCTCAATGAAGTTGCATCAATACGATTTGGCATCTGAATATTTAGACAGTGTCATGCGATTGTGTGAAGGAAGACCAAAATTTTACAACGAAAGCAATAAAGTTGCTGATATGGACATAAAATTAGCAAGTCACCTTGCAAAATTAAAAGAGTATGATCTGGCCGATCGGCATTTAGCAAGAGCGCTGAACATTTATCGAACAATCAACGACGCACAATATGAATGCAGGATGAGAGTTAGAACAGTTAGAAATGGTCGTATACAGCGGCGGAAACGTTCCAGTACGATCATTTATCTTACAGAATACAATCCTATGCGATCGTATCTCGTGGTGTTTCTTGATTCCAAGATCAAAACTGTATCCCATCGCGTTATATATGACGAAATAAGACTGATATGCAGTCGCCACCGATGATTATTTTTTTTATTACATGTGGGTGAGGGCGGGTGTGGGTATGAGTGTGTGATATGTGGGTGTGCGGCGTGGAGTGTGGGCGTGGGTGTGGGTGTGAATGTTGGTTGTCTGTTCATCGCACACCCACCCACAAAAACACTCCGATACTCTCTGTGTTCATGTCTCTTATGTTCTATTTAGAAAATCCTCCACAGGTCCTGCCAAGAAATTTGATAACACCTTCGAAGAAACCTAGTCAAATCCTGAAAGATGCGATCAGAAATTTGTTTTTCCAATTAGGAATTATTGAAATCCTGACAAGATCCTACAATTCCGGGACTACACATTTCTTCCAGGAACCATCGTTTTCCTGACTTAATCTTGGTTTAAAAATAATGATAAACTTATCAGAATCCTCGATAGTCTTGTATTCAATCTTGTCAGGATCCCAAAATTCCACAGATACATATTTCTTTCAGGATGTAGTTGTTTCTTCAGGAAAAACAGCGAATTCTTGCAGGATCCTGTTCATATCTATCAAGGATCTGGCACTGAAATATCAGAGATTTTCCCTAGGGTTAGTTCCCGCTTTCCACATCTCCCAGAAAATTTAACCGCTTCTTCTACAATACGAGAAATAGAAAAGAAAGTGAAAAGGTCACCCCTAACCTTTTGTTTTCAAAACTGACAAAATTCTACGCGACTGATTTTCGACACAGCGAACACGATCACTTTTTTTTGGTCCACTATGAATTCCTTTCCTTGCCTGTTCAGGTAATGAGTCATACCTATAGCCAATTTTACACCGATCGAGATATGTTCCTCAATGCTCTACTGCACTCTCTTAAAAAAAAGAGTTTTGCAGAATCTTTTTGTGGGTTCTGCCATCGAGTACAAGACAGAACTTTTGAAAATGGTTCTGTGAAAACTTCAAAAAAACCATTTTTAATTTGTATCAAGAATGATTCTGTCGCATCAATAACGTATGACATTTGGTTGGTTTATTATAAAAACCATCCTATTTCTTACTAATGGATTGTACAGCTCAAAAACAATTCCATGCACTCTAAAAACATTGTATTGGAACAGCTCTTACCTTGCTATTTCCATTTCAAATGAATCTAAAATAGAATAAGACAATGATTAAATTTAGTATATCACGAGTCCTTAACTTGACATTCCGATTTTTAGTGACTCTAAAACATAACAGATGAATGATTAATTTAGTATTCTAAGAGTTCTTACCCTTGTATACTGATTTCCAATAGGCCTAAACATACTAAAAGAATGATTATCCCAGTGTTTTAAAAGTTCTTATCTTGGTATTTCGATTTTCAACTAAGGGTGTCATTTTTCTTTAAAAGTTAAACAAATATAAATTACTAGTAACTAAAATTTAAACCAAGCTTAACTTATTTGCTTTTTGTAATTCATTACATTCAAAATTAAACTAAACTGTTCTATTTGTTCATGAATTTCATATCTCTTCAAAAGATATCAAATGATGACCTGTATAAATTTCTAAAGACTAATCAGGGATGATCCCTATAACTTTTAGAGGGCAGTCTAGAAGCACTCCTTATAACTTCTTAAGGGCTCTCTATGGATAGTCCTTGAAGGGTTATAAAGAATCCCGTAGATTACCATGTGAGAGTTATAAGAAGTGCCTCTAGATAGCCTGTAAAATGTTATAAGGATTATCCTGACGCAACAATTCACAAGTTATAAAGACCTCTTATATAGCTTTTGGAAGATTGTAGAGATTATTCTTAGATAGCCCTTGGAAAGTTAACAGTGCTACCTTTAGATAGGTCTTGGAAAGTTACAGGAATCATCCTCGAATATCGCTTGGAAAATCAGAAGGACCTCATTATATGGTCTTCAGAAAGTTATAAAGACTTATAAAGAAATTGAATAATTTAATCAAATTTTCAATTTAATAGATTCCAAAAAGCAAATAAATTCAATTTAAAATGAATTAAATTTGTTAGAATTTGGATTTATTTTTAAATTTAAATTACTGATAATTTAATCTACGCATATGTTAAATTCGATCATCAAGAAAAACGGTCAGCTGTATTATAATAAAGTATCCCAAAGTTGAAGTACGGCTAAAACATATGATGAAACACTTCTGTCGAATGTGCTGCAATTGGTATTTAAAAAAGAAATTTTGCACTGAGCCTTTGCCAAAAAGACTTTGTAATAAGTACCTCTTGAGCCCTTTTTTTTTCTTTGCCGATTCCTTTTTATAATCTCTTATTTTGACTGATAAAATTTGAAGAGTTCTAGAGAACTGGGAGAACCTCTCGGGTTCAGCATTATTGGACAGAACCTTTTGTGTTCAGCATTTCTAGCCACAGAACTTTTTACAGTTCTGGATTATCATGCACAACTTTTAAGGGTTTTTCACTGCGATACAGAACTATAAATGGGTTCTGCAAAACTTCTTTTTTTTAAGAGATTGCTGAAGGATTCTTATTCATGATAGCACTGTCACCGTTGTATTTGACATTTTCATCTCAAAGAAGCTGTTTTAAGCCAGCGACAAAATAATTCAACGTAAAATAAAGAATGAGGACATGAACATGATTAATAATGTTATTGTTTTTATTCAATTTTCTCCCCACAGTTTACATAAAGACAATGATTATTTATTTTCGACCTGGAACTATGTGTCCCCATATAGAACCGCCGTTATTTTTCATACAAACAGGAGCCATTGGACATGGTGGACGTCCAGGAAAATACGCACATGGAGGTGGAACAAGTCGACAAGTTTCATCTGCAGCACATGTCATCGCATCGCAGGGATTAGGAGCACAGCGACAAACTCGACATCCTCCATCGATAGCCAATCCAAGTGGACAGCTGAGAGTACAGTTTGATACATCTTCACATGGCTGAACACAATAGCTTGTAGCTGTACCTAATGGGCCGAAATTGTGCATTGGCGCTTGACAGCATTTTTCTTCACCAGAACACAAGGCATCCGGACCTTGACATGCACGCAGACCAGCACCCATTGATGGCCAGTAATCCGGACAATTTTTTGGTTTCGGAGTTGGATCTACATGAATCGATGGATCATCGACACATTTAGTGGCGAAACCACAGCGTCCCTTAATAGCACATGGTTGATACTCTTCTGAAATACATTTCGTTCCCAATGGACATGTTGTCGACAGACATGGATCTTCGGCACATTCGCAAGTCGTACATGGCGAAGGATCGACTTTCAGACCAAACGGGCATTGAATATTACATGGTTGCGTGAATTCTGGACATGGAGCAAAACAATTCATACCGTTTGTTAATGCACAGCATTTATAATTCCATGGACATACCTCATCCTCGCCTTCGTTTGAGCACGTCAGAGCACTGGAAACATACTGTGGGTAAGGACATCGACCGTCTCGTGTAGTCGCTGTGATTGGTTTTAAGTATAGAAGAAAAAGAAATATTAGGACGAACATGACTGTATGCTTTCTCTTAGCGACAAAAATAACGAAAAATTATTTTTTTTTAACGAGGCGATGCCTAAATATTACAAGCGAAAAAAGAACAGGTGTTTATTATCAACATGTATCGAGAGACACAGGAATATTTATTTTTTTTAAACGTTATCGTAAGCCAATATCATATCCAGTTTGATTAGTAGATTGAAATTGAATAGAAGAAAAAGAATCCGACTAATTCGATATTTGCAGAGCACTTGAAAAGTGTTCGTTGTGTCGCTTTCTTCATAAGATGTCTTTGGAAAAAAATTACCCAATATATCTCTTCTGATAGAGAGTGAAAGAACGCAAGCATATACACTTGTTTAAAGGAGAAAAAATTATCATATCTAATGAAAATAATAATGATCAAGTCAGAGATTCTGATCAACAATCACAGAGCTTCGTCTATGAAGTCCAATAAATTTTCGCTACAGTAACTAGAGATATAAGGGTGTGGATATGGGGTGTAGGTTTTAGATACAAGTACATCCACACCCCAAAATGATGATAGCTTATGATAATTAAAGTTGAAATAATCGAACAATTCTTGATTATTCCACTGATTTTTTTTTATATATGAATTACTAGAGTTAATTTGTTTGCAATGATACATATAGTTCTGCACCTTTCAATGACGTGCCGCCAGGAGATCCACCAGTAACTAGCATTTTTCCATTGGCTAGTACGGATGTTGTGTGCTCACCTCGTGCAACATTCATATCATCAATAATTGTCCATGTTTCTGTTAATGGATCATACAGTTCGGCACTAGTTAGAGCATTATGTTCAAATCCACCTATAACTAACACTTTTCCATTTGCTAATACAGTTGCTGTGTGTTTCCATCGTTTATGATTCATGCTACCAGTGATTGTCCACAATCCTGTTAATGGATTATATAACTCAGCACTACCTCGAGCATTATTATCAAATCCACCAGTAACTAACACATTTCCATTCATTAATACGGATGCCGTGTGTTCACTTCGTGTACCATTCATGCTATCAATAGTTGTCCAAGTCTGGGTTGATGGATCATATAACTCGGCACTATTTAGAGCATCACGACTTATGTGTCCACCGGTGACTAACACTCTTCCATTTGGTAATACGGATGATGTATGTTGGCTTCGTGCACTATTCATGCTACCAGTAGTTGTCCAAATCTCTGTTGATGGATCATATAACTCGGCACTATTAAGCCAATGACCATTACCATATCCACCGCTCACTAAAACTTTTCCATTTGTTAATACAGATGCCATATGTTCACCTCGTGGATCATTCATGTTACCAGTAATTGTCCAAGTCTCGTTTGATGGATCATATAACTCAGTACTATTCAGAAAATCTCGATTACGAAGTCCACCAGTAATTAATAATTTGCCATTGTTTAGTAAGGATACTGTGTGTTCACCTCGAGCATCATTCATACTGTCAATAGTTGTCCAATTTTCTGTTGATGGATCATACAATTCAGCACTATCCATTGCACCATTATCAAATCCACCACAAACTAATACTTTTCCATTTTTTAATGTGAATGCTGCATGATCCCGTCGTGCATGATTCATACTACCAGTTTTAGACCATGCTAGATGAAGATATTTCAATGTTTTCATTCTGAAAGAATTTTGACTATGGAACTCTAGATATGGCCTAATCATGGGCAGATTTGTTTAGATAATGTAAAATAAAAATTGTTTAGTCCTTTTAAGACAAAATTTTCCGAATTTCTGGGAACGTAAAAAAGTCTTCAACTTATCGAATAAAAAATTGTTCATGAAATAGTACAACAATAGGCTTCATATTTTTGATAAATGATTAGAATTAAAACAAATTTAGCCTCAACTTCAAAAGTCATGAAATTTATTGAAAGCCAACCAGAATTCTCCGAGATCTTTGAGGAATCTAGAATGACTTTCGTATATTTAGTCGCTTTAGAACGATCTTGAAAGAGTTTTGCTCATCTTGAGTGGAGTTAGATAATCTTTTTCGTCTTATACATCTCTTAAAATCGCAGAGATCACTCCAAATTAGAAAAAATGCCTCATATCACAAACCGGAAATAGATTTTCGGTCATGATTATAACAACCGAGAAAACAGCTTAAGAAAGTTTATGTTTATAGATGAATGAATATATTTCATCAGAATCAATCAGAAATGAATAACTAAGCTCGATTATTATTGTTTTTGATTATAATCGATGAAAGTCTATAACTATTTAATTGAGTTTTAATCAAAGTACTCTTGGCAACTACAATAATTTTAGAGCTTGTGCTTGCAATCAATTCTTTGTTTAAACAATCATCTAACTACCTACTTTCTAATGGTTCATTGTTTGATAACAAAGACAACCCTCGATCGCCTAATGATTGACAGCTCAACCTTCGATTCACCTTTTGATAAGTCGCCATTCTTTACCCTTGCATTGATTGTTTTTATAAAGATATTACTATGAGAACTGTTCAATCATGTCTTAACAATATTGGCATACTTGGGAATAGATGATATATATTAAAAATATCTTTTATTCACTGAATATTACTTTTAAGTTCAGGAAATATGACATAACATGCCAACCGACTCTAACAAGTTTTAATAGTGGACGTTGCTTTTAAACAAAAGGATAAAATCTGAAGCGATACATCTTTACGAGTTCCATTGGTACAAATTTAGAAAATCTGATATGATTGCTTTTTCTATTTCTAATTCAATTTGCTTCAATCCTTTTTTTTATCTCTGTCACCCGCATTCATAAAATCAGAACGTTTTTATGCATTTTGAATTGGAAGCATAAATATGTCGACGATTATCTGCGTCCGATATATATATATATACAACTCTCAACTATTAATGATATTGAATTTATATAATTTTCTTGATTATCTCCTCTATTCTTTTAATGAGGACCATCTGTCGTTCTTGTGCCGAGTAAAACATCCATCATTGAATGAAAAAAAACGAGATCTGCAGTGATTATCCTAACAAGCGAAACAGATTGTGAAATTACGTCATGCATTCTAAGTATTTTATTTGTTATCGAGAAAAGCAACACTTCTCTCGATTCGTATGATTTCAGAAGCTAGTCAGATATATAGAAGCCGTAGTTAAACCTTATCTGATGTACTTTATTCAAGGATTGAGGGTTGTTTTTTTACCTCGCCACGCTCAAAGTGGCATTTTAGGTGGTTAAGAAGCGTTACAATAAATCTCACCTGACCGTTGAGTAGTAATCGCAGTTAATGTTGACATTGATGTTAATATTGTTGTTGTTTGTGATGCTGTTATTGTTGACTGTCTTGATGTTGTCGTTAGTGTTGTGGTTATTGATAGTGTTGGTGCGATGGTAGCGATAGTAGTTTCTGGCTTTCTCGGTGCAAGAATCACGAATTTTAGTACCAAAGAGAGAATAATTGCAAATATTGTTAGAGCGATAAAAGATATGAAGATGATCTTAACCCAAAGGTGATGCCACCATTTGCGTAGTTCAAATTTTTCAGTGATATTCCCGTTGTACGACTTATTGTAATGCATACTATGTGCTTCAAAAAACTTCGATAGTATTTTATATTTGTCTATCACTCTCACAGTAGTAACGAAACATAATTTATATTATCTTCAGTGTATAAAGTATTGCTATACTGATATCTTGAC
>CAJNOL010004107.1:0-17492 GCA_905250125.1 Rotaria sordida | reverse complement strand
CTTAATGAACATTAATAGCTTCTTCAAGGTTATCATTGTTAATTAGACATTGATCATTTACCTGATAGGATCTTATATTTTACTATCTAACAATCTATATTTATTTTTTCATTTATATTTTCGAGGACGAATGTGTAAATGTAGCTTCATTATAATTATCAACTATTTAATTAACGACGGTTGTGTTCGAATAATTAACATAGAAGGTCTTGACCATGAACGAAAATATAGTAAACATAGTAGTTTAGTTTTGTTCCTTTCTGTTATATTATAAACAACATAACAAGTTTGTCTGATAAAT
Source organism: Rotaria sordida (assembly GCA_905250125.1). Taxonomy (NCBI): domain Eukaryota; kingdom Metazoa; phylum Rotifera; class Eurotatoria; order Philodinida; family Philodinidae; genus Rotaria; species Rotaria sordida. Next base: position 17,191 of record CAJNOL010004107.1, on the reverse strand, counting down.
AACATGTTTCTATACTTGTCTATAATACAGCGATTGTAAAAATCTTGTATTGATATATCATCGATAAATGTATGAATTACTCAGAGATGAACATAATAAACCAATTGTATTGTATGATCATAGTCCATAAGCACTGAACATCAGCATCCTGTTTGCTAGCAGAATTATCACGCTGTCTTTTTTTCTCTCGTTCTCTTATATTTTATAAGATATGTAGGCGACGCAGCGCACCTATAAAATCAGCAACATTCGCCTCCGATCAACCACTCAAGACTGACAATCGTCACAATTATTCGAGTAAAAGTGAGTTGATTCTATAAGAATTAAATTGAGATTCATAGTTTGCTTTGTTAATAACAGAATAATAATGCTTCTTTCTTTTTATAATATAGAGTCAGAGAACGTAATTCTACCGCACAAAAAAAACATCTTCAGAAAATCATTAATAACTCAAGTTCTTACTGGATATAGAGAGCTGAATTTTACTTTTTCGAATAGAGCAATAAGAGTAATTGAAATACATAATTTCGTTATAATTCTCATATCAAAACAAAAATTCTAATTAAGAATAATATAATAGTATGAAGCAAACAAAAATATTTTATACTTTTTTTTTTCAACAACTTCATCAAGTTATTTATTGATTTGGTTTTACTTTTTTCACATTCAATAAACTAAATTTTAATAAGTTTTAGTTAGAATAGACGATCTATATGCCATATTTAGTTTGAATTCTATGTGTTTTTTTTTTGAAAATTGTTTATTTTCATTATTCATGTTCATTTTTATAGTTTCTTTTTAATACATTCGAATAATCAAATGTTTCAGCATGAAAAATAAAATCGATTTTTTGAAATATTTTAAAATATGACCAACATCAAAATGAGATTCTGTAATGAGTGCAAAGTATTTAGTTGCTTTTCATAATTTGTTTCCGTTCATTCTTCAGTAGTTTATATATGTCCAGAGGAAAATGAGATGAATATAGTTTAACAGAGATATTGTAGATTTCTTACTTCTGTTCCAGATGTATTTTAATAATCCAACAAGGCGTCTGAAAGTAATTGGTGATATTAGGATTTATTCAATAAAATTTTTCATCCTATACACAGTTACCTGTTTGTTGACGTTTATTTATTTTGAAAAATGTTAGTGTCATCTATCTACTATCATTGTTTTATTAGCACCATCGTCACTGTGTCTCGAAGTTTTGATGTTAAAATTTGGTACAATTTCAGAACTTTTTTATTTCTATTAACAATCAGTCGAATTGATCTCTATCCTTCAGATGATGAAAGGCGATTTTTCAGAACTTGATACTTCTCTAGATGATCACATGAATTTCAAACGACTATCAATCAATTAATGAGAGTTGAATAGCGCCATGTATTAGAAAGCATCCTCTTTATTTATCTACAAGGTGTCGGAAATATAAAATTCAACTGAATTTTCTCTCTTTCTTTTCTATATGGCTAACCTAGACAGAATCGAAACATCTAATATGCTATTTAAACAATGACATTGGACTTTTACGCTAAAAAAAAAAAATTGGTAATAAACGACAAAAAAGAGTGATCATAACTTTTTTTTTCGTTTTAACGCTTCACTTACGTTTCAAAGTGTTTATCATATGACATGATTGTTTTAACGTCTTAATAATCAGTATCTACTATGTGAAGAGTCATGGTAAATATCTACTATTATGATTTTTCGAGTAAAACAGTTATAAACATAAAGTAGTATAATTATGTTCTTTTTTTGACAGAATTGTGATTGTCTTTCTTACTTCTATCAATCAATATCATGCGCTAGTCAGTTATTATTTAGCAATGATATTAATTCATATTAGAGAAAATAAGAGCAAGAAGAAAATGAAGAAAAAAGAAACAGCCAGAAAGGAAAGCAAAACAAGAAAAATACACACGTAGGTTAGACCTTGAATAAAACATGTTTTAACTTGTTAAGGTTTCATATGTCAGCAACATATGTGAGTCATAGGAAGGAAAGGAATAGGAAAGGAAAGGAAAAGAAACATATGTGCATGAATGGAGGAAAAAGACGACCTTCGTGGGACTCGAACCCACACCTTCTGCTATCCGGGCAGTTGTCCTAAGCCAGTTAGACTAGAAGGACCATCTAATCCTCCATGTAGCGTTGTGATGTATCATCACAGACGCTAACATCATAATAACGTCATATAAGGAAAAGGCACCTCTCTCCCCTAAACAAAATGCTATCGTTAAAGCGGTGTTATTACAAAATTTTAAACAAGTTAAAATGCGTCATTTTTTCGAAACTTACGCGTTTTTCTGTTGATCTCACTATTGATTTTGTCAGTAAAATCATGTTCACAGGACTATATAAATTTTAATTCGATAATATCTTATACAGAACTCGAATTTTTTTTTTTTTGTCTTTTTGGAACTGGTTAATTGCGTTCAATATTTGCTCATTAAACAGCATTTAATCCCTATATAATTAGTTGGTGTCTTGTTTTTTATTACCTTCACAGTACTCGACTCAATTTTTTCCAGTAGTTAGTTTTTTGACATAGTTTGTTAAGAATTGATAGCACTTTGCTTTTATATCATAGCTCAAGTATGTACAAAATTCATTCAAAAAATAATATATCTTATCAATTACAGTCTCTTGCATCGTCTTTAAATATAATTTACAAGCAATACAGATAATAATTATAACTACTCATTTTTTTTCTTTTTACATATTTTCTTATGTTCAATTTCTTAACTAGTGAGTTATGAAAAAATGTATCTGTTCCTTTTCTTTTTTATGTTCCTTAATGAATCAATGAAGTTAAGCCAAATAAGAACAAAGAAATAGAGAGTATTTTTTCATGTAGATTTTTACAAAAATATGTGTTTTTTTTTTCTGCTTATTAATTAAAAGATTCTTTTGACATCAACCGTTTTGTTTTACAATCTTCTAAATTAATTAATAGATGGTATTCATGAAGAAAACATGGATATACATTATTTGTTTTGAAGAGATACTAAATTTCATTATAAAAAAAAATTCAAATTATTATTAAAAAAGAAGAACTTATAGATAATTTACCTAATAGTGTAAAACTCGTTAAAACCGCACATTCTAACGTGCTATGAATGCATAAAAGTATCTGACATTGTAAAAACTTATTAACATATCTAACAAAAACAACACTATATATATTTAGATTTTGGAGCTAGTTTAGAAAACTCCAAATGATTTCAGTAGAACATTTATCATATATAAGACATAAATTTTATCTATGAACAATCGACAAAAATTTAAACCGTATTGAAAGAGTATTAAAAGACTAGTTAGAAAAAATAAATTTGCTAAAGGAAAGCTAAGTAAATTCAAGGTCAAAATTATACTTTGCTATTAATCGAAGTTTTTAAAGATTTCTCAACCAAATAGCAATGAAATCAGAATAAAAAAACTTATTTTTATAACTAACTTATCAAGCTTTCTCAAATTATGTATAAATTAACGTAAACTTTTCATTTCTGGAATATTAAAAATAAACTAAGAGGATATTTTCTAATACACAACGTCATTCAACTGTCATGAGTTGATCATATCATCTAGCATAATTAAAATTTAGTTCATTTAATATGGAAAAAGTAAAACTAAATCCATAAATAACTTGATGAAGTTGTTGAAGAGAAAAAGTATAAAATATTTTTATTTTTGATATGAGAATTATAACGAAATTATGTATTTCAACTACTCTTATTCATTTATTTAAAGAATTTTGTTTTATTCTAAGCTATCGCCAAAATTATGAAACAAAAAAAAAACAATTTTTTGTTTTAAAAACTGCTTATTCTTGTCGATAAAAAAAAATCGAGATAGACAAATTTGAATTACATTGAAAAACATATGAATCGATACAGCATGATTAGAAGAATCGAACTATATATATTTTATCTTAACTAATGATCATTTTCATAAAGAAATTTAGCTTTTTCTAAAACTTACTGCAGTTTTATGTATAAAGGGCAGAATTAATAAAAAAAATTACATTTATCGGCAAATAAAAAAAAACAGAGTTGAACAAAAATTGATACTCGTGCTATTATCGCTCTTATCGTAGGATATTAGGTGAAAGTTTTTCAATAGATCATACATAAATTGACACATAAATGTTTGCTTTACTCCAAAAAGTAAAATTTAGCTCTGTATATCAGTGAGAAGTTGAGTTATTAATGATTTTCTGAAGATGTTTTTTATTTTTTTGTGTGGTAGAATTACGTTCTTCGATTCTAAATCTTACTATATTAATTCTAGTCATCATATTAACCATCTAACAACAAACAGACATGGGAAACAAAAAGAGCCGTGAGCCCGATTGGCCTCCTCCTGAACTTCCTCCTCCTCCTATTTATCCTCCATCATTTACGAGTAATCGTTGATAAATTTTGTTGTCTTCCACATCTTGCGTATACACATACACATATTTAACACTCTTTTCATTTCTTATTACCTAGCTACAACTATTTCACGACGACGCCGAAAGCGACTTCCTCCTAAAATCCGTGTCATCTTTGTGCCTCAAGTTCCTCCTATTGGAATTGGATGGTAAGTTGATTTATGTGATGTTCTGCAATAAGACTTTAAACGAGTTCTTTGTCTCTTGCTTAATAGTGTTGCACCAATGCCCTGTGCAGTACCTGTAGCAAATCCCTGTTGCAATCTGGGTAAAAAGATTTCAATCGAATTTTGAGTATTTTTGTAATCAATATATACTTCTTCGTTTCATTCTAGGTATCGCAGGATACGGAGGATTCGGATACGGTGGATACAGTGGATACAGTGGACTTGGGGGACTTTGCTGTCCTTTATAAACTGTGATGATGCTTTATCATTGATTCATTCTTTATAAAAAAAGAAACTAACAAATTACAAATCATACATATAATTTAGTAAATAAAAAGACTTGCAAACATTATCCACGGATTTTTTATTTTGAAATTTTTTTATTGAGTGTTTTTTGTTTTTTATTCTTTTTGGAGGGTGTGGCTACCTGCTCAAAAAGATGCACACTCACACCCACACCCAAAAATATATAGTATGATGCGATAAACAGCTTTTTCATTCTTATACGTGCTTATATTACTTTTTTTTTCAATATTCACTGTATTTAGTGGAAGTTATTTTGTGTGTATGGTGTTTGAAAAGTCTGGAAAATATATCTAAAAAAATTCAATGCAATAATATAAAAACAGTTCTATTGAAAGCCTCTAAATGAATATTATTATTTTTTGATTATAATAATCTACTTGATTCTAAAGAATATACAATTCATTTGTTAGACGTTCCTCAAGAATGATTGAATGAGTTCATATCGCTTACACTAACCGAAACTTTCATTTTTCGTCATGATCGTCTGATGACATTAACCTTATTAAATTTATATTTCTGACTGCTGAAGGCCATCCGTTCTTCTTTGACGATGACTATGAAAGACATGACGTTACGTACTGCTTCTCGCATTCATAACTCAAAATCTTGAATAACATTTAATGTAAAATTTACCAAGATCTTAAACAAATCAATACATATATGTTAGAGGCATGTTGGTTTTTTTTTCAAACTATCTAGAATTAGTTATCCTGACCTCCATAAAGCTGCTGTTTTTTCAGGTTACTGGAAAAAACAAATTAGAGAATGAAGTAAATTCACCTATTCTCTGATACCATATCTATGCTCGTTCTTTTTTAATGCGAGAAGACGAATTAATTATGATTACTGCTACAAAAGGCAGTCTTTTTCATTCTTTTTAAATTTATACTTCTACTACTTGTTTCGTATATTATTAAAGGTGCGGGTATGGTATGTAGGGTATGAGACGCAGGTGTGGGCGTGATCGTCTCTGTTCATTTGTTAAAAAACCCACACCAATACCCACGCTCTATATGAATAACGATGAATAAACGCAGTATCGAATCGTAAACTACTCGTGTAATTAATACGAATGCAGATCCTAATTTAAGGGTACAGTTTATATTTACATCCAAATAACAGAACTTTGGCCCTAAACCGTTAAATCCATAATCTGTTCCCGATTTTTTTGCATCCATATGCATCACATATTTAAAAGTTTTTATATGGTAGAAGATGCCCTCAGAAGATAAGAACTAATGTCTGCACAAGCATTAACTACTACAGCAGTACTATGAATAACATAAAGTTTATAAGATGAATGAAATATTGAAAATTTCATTGCATTTGAATATTTCTGATTGAAGTGATTTCTTACATGAATGACACTGATGAAGGTTATTATATTTTTTTCTAGAGATTTCTCCTTTCTGTCCGAGCATTGCACAACATTTTGTAAATGAAAGAAAAAGAAAGAACACAGATTTATTCATGTATGATGAATAGTGAATATTTTTTTTTCATATGCACGACGCAATATATTTTTAAAACACTCATTTCTTCAATTCATATGATAAGTGCAAGTCTATAAAAAGCAACAGTAGTTGTTAACAAGAAAGTGTCATTTTGATTAAAATGTGTTCTACTGGTGATGTACAATTTTCAGTTGGTGAACAAAGTGAAGCTATTCGTAAACAATTTTGGGCAACAAATTATTCACAATGTCCAATATGTAAAAGTGAAAATATTGCTGTTAATTGGTGGTCATGTGGATGTAGATTTAACGGAGACGATGAGCAATTGTGTACTCTCTTGGATTTGTAAAGTCATTTCACGTTTAGGATGGGGTACCGTAGTTTATCAATGTCTTGGAAAAGAACGTAAAGAAGATGTAAAAAATTTAGAATGGGATAAGACAACAAGAAAATTACCTGGTGAACACGGTTGTGGTTTTTATACATCATTTGTTTATGATGAAGGAGGTGAGGGACCAGAAAACTATGAAACAGCACATTGGAAAAACCATAATAATTATAAACATGTCTTGGTCTTCATTTTTTTTCTGAATATATTTTTTCAAAATAAAACAGAATATTATTTCAATTCATATCGATAAAATAATTCACACACATAAAAAAACGTCATATATTCTTAATCAAATGATTCGACATGTCAACTGGTTCTTAGCTTGGACGTGAATGTTAGCGAAGGCGTGGATGCAGTCTGTTCCCTATATCCACACCCACACTCCGAAGAAACACGACTCAAATGTTGTCTAACACGAAATGGATATCATAGTGCTTTCAATACTTCAGCATCGATTAATTATGAAGGTGACGCTATATTTGGTGGATATCACCCACCAATTTCTACTTCTGGTTTATGCACAAGATCTTGTCAACCGAATGTGATATGTTATGGCTGAACATATTTAGGTCATACTAAAAGTAGCGAGATCTAGGTCGTTTAAAATAGAGGCCGTAACAACGTCGTTTACGACAGTAAAAGACGAGTATATGGTGTAATTATGATCGTTTACGATGAAGATACGATCCGTTAAGGCGCCATATTACTCATTTTAACACGAGCAATAATACGGCCGTATTTGCCCGTACTGTAAACAGCGACGTAAGCGGTCGTTAACGATGCTTTACAGTGATCGTATATGGATAGTATTTTTCATTATTTATGGCGATAAATACACCGTTTTCTACAGTTTACCTCCAGTGTCGGTACACTTATTTCCATATCAAAAAGTCTCTGTCAGATCTTGAAAGGATCTTACGAGATTAGATATATACTAAATAAAAAAAAGATAATTGTTTTTTAATAAATGAATACTTACCGATTAAATTTTTTTCCATTTGATCTAAATAAAAAAAATAATATTGTTGAAATGAACAATACTCACCAATTAACTGTTTTTTTTCAATTCATCTAAATAAAAAAAATAATTTTATTTAAATAAATAATACTTAGCGATCAAACTATTTTCACTAGTTTTCTAAACGGAAAAGAATTTTTTTGTGGAACTCACATATATTCTCGAAGAAAACAGTGAGTGTAAGTTTTAAATTCAGGTTTTACGACTCCCCCTCCTCCCCAACCCGAGGCCCCAACCATTACAGACCTTAGCAACTGAGGTCAAAGGTCATTGGGTATATTCCCTAGCAATGGTGGACAATAGCAACTGGCTGCTTTCCTATAGCTCGTTAGCAACCATATGGCGCGAAATCATACATTATTGGATATGTTTCCATAGCAGCGAGCTCCTCCATGACAGGCCGTTACAAACAAATTAATTAATTAGCAAAACAATGAATTAATAATTAATAATTTTTTAGCATTTATTAATATTTATTGATATTTTTGTGGAACTCACGTAGTCGACGAAGGAAAATAGTGAATGTAAGTTTTAAGCCGAAGTTTTGGCGACTCCCCCTCCCCTTCTCCCTTCTCCATTACAGACAGTCCCATTACAGACACTATTACAGGCACCCCCTAGTACAGTCTTTAGCAATTAAGAATAACAGACGTCAGATATTCTAGTTTCTTTTAAAAAATTGATCAAGTTATAATGTTGGAAGATAATCAACGTCATTGTTTGTAAGTTGATTAATATATATAATACGTAGGGCACTACCAAAATTTTTTCGTCCGGTTCTTCTAAAAGCCTCGGTGTGAGTTCAAGTACTCTATTATAATGCTTAGACATATTCAGGATTATGTGAAAAATTTCAGACTTCAAAGTCTTGTACTTTTTTGTAGTCTACCATTTCTTTGACGTTAATAACATGCCAGTTTCTATACGCTACATAACGGGTGACTTATAATAAATGACAGAACTTTGCATTTGATATTTTGATCCATAAAAACATTTTATTGAAAAAAACCGAAATATGTCAGAAGATGCAGCGTGAAAAGCTCTACAATCTACAATGTAAAACTTATCTCAATTGTGTACTTTTTGTTTCAAAATAAACAGTATTCTGAGCGACTAATTCTCGACGCTGTGAAAAGTAGCCCAGAGAATTTTGCTGTTTTTTAAAAACAAAAGCTGCAGATATAATATAAATTGTTCTTTGCAAATTGTAGAATTTTTCATGCTGCATCTTGTGGTGTATTTTGTTTTTTTTAATAAAACATATTTGGTGATAAATAAGAAAAAACGCGTTCGTCGCATACCAAAAAAACCACTTTTTTTGCAACGTCAAAATTTGATCGTTCAGAATTTTGTCGATTTTGGAACATAAAAAATGCAACTGTAAAATTAGCTGTCCTATATAAATTGTAGAACTTTTCACGCTGCATCTTCTGGCCTATTTTGTTCTTTTAATAAAACGTATTTAGGGATCAAAATATGAAATGCAAAGTTCTTCCATTTATTATGGGTCATCCGTTAGTAAGTTGCGTGCACCTATCATAAAAGAAATGATGAACCACAGAAAAGTACAAGACTTAGAAGTCTGAAATTTTTCACATAATCCTAAATATGTCTAAGCATTATAATAGAATACTTGAACTCAAACTGAGGCTTTTAGAAGAACCGGGTGAAAAAAGCTTTTGTAGTGCCCCACGTAATGCACAAGAGCTTCTATAAATATCATGAATATGTAATACAGATTTATTTGCTAATTAATTCAATGATTATAATGATAAGAATGTTGAATTAAAAAAACGAATTAAAAAATAATGAGAGATAATGAGCGAATAGCAACAATGTAAAATAAAAATACGGCACCTGTAGAAAAAAATTTCTATTCGAAATGCAGAAATTAGAAAGATTCTCACTCTGATTTTCGATTATCCTACAAAACAACTGTAGTCTACGAGAGATTTCTCATTTTATGTATTGTTTATTAGTTTAATGAGGCTAGAGAGCATATGTGAGTTCCACATTTTAGTCCCAAAGGGGCTGCGGCAACAAGTTTTTTTTAAATAAATTAATATTTATCCTTTAAAATATATCTTTATTTCAAAGTGACCTTGAGAAATATAAGAAGCATAAAAAATCAGTAAAACCTTCATAAATCTGTTGAAATTATGTCTTAAAGTGGATGAACATCTAATTTCGAGCAGTTTTTCCATTATTCATTTCTTTAAAGTTCTGTCAAAAGAGAACTTTAATCCATGTCTTGTGCTGCTGCAGTTATTTCAATTTTTGTCATACAAATCTAAAAGTTTTTCGTGCGTTTTCTATAAAAACAAGGAAGGGTGTGTGGGTATGGATGTCGTTTGTCTCTCAATGCTCTCCCCCACTTACACCCATATACTCACGTGCAATTCGAGCATTCTGTAATAGACGAGACACCCCTACACTTAGAAAAGCACTAACGGGGATAACAGAGTCAGTGAGAGCATAAAAAACCTACGGTGGCGGCCGCTGTATAGATACCACTGACTTCCTTAAGCATAAAGATTTGCGAATCACTGGAAAAACTAGTCATCACCATAAATTCCTCACATGTCCACCGGCTTGACTAGTGTTAACCATGATGGTTAAAATGTGAAATAGGTCTTTAATAAGAGCATTCTATAATAGACAAGACACCCTTAAACTTAGGAATACACTGGTGGAGGTGACGGAGCTGGTGAGAGCATAGAAAACCTACGGTGATGATCGGTACATAGATACAACTGACTTATATAAGCATAAAAGCGTATGAATAACTGAAAAAGCTGGTCATCGCTGTAAATTCCTCACGTGTTCGCAGGCTAGATAACTCTAGTTCGGAACATACAAACAGGAATTCTGAGATGGTTCTAAGATGTTATTTCGTTTTTCCAATGTCTTTAGATTTGCAGATGCTGTACTAAAAGGCTAGCATTTGCTGTACTCGGCATGTCCTTATTGCCTTTATCACCAAGCTAACTGTTGTGTAACCAACAATGTTTCCAGTCTTAGAAAGGTGCTGATGAGCCGTAACAACCATAGATCTACTGAGTCTAACTACGATACTTGATTAGCAGTCGGTCACTATTAATTAAAATTGGAATTGGACTCATTGTAATTTGAATATTCTACCAGATAAAACTCTTCAATGCTCATCTTTGGAAAGAAATCTATATAACTTACTTGCCTGTATGAATACAGTTCAAGTTAACAAAGGCTGAGATAATGAAGCTATAGAAATTAGTGTATGGTATTCTAATTGAGAAAATGAAAGAGAAGATATTGCTTAAGTTATTTTAATAGAGGATGTACTTTCGAATATGACAGACGAGGTAAAATTTTAGAGAAATCTTTGTCAAGAAGACTATTGAAAAACAACTAAATCTGAAACAGAAACTTATTACGAAGACGAATTAGAAAGACTGATATTGACTCATATTCCAATACACTCATCAGAGTTCTATAGCCAATATAATAGGTACATGAAGCCATCTTACTAATCAAAATGAGCAAAAGGAAATCTTTGTAGAAAAAAGACTGTCCTTGAATCCCTTGGAAATTCATGTTATCTAAATAATACTACTTCAAATTCTCGTTTACTGTGTATTTTCATTGATTTCTGAGTCTGCATATTACTGTTTCTCATGTTTCACCTTCGTTTGTATTTGTTATTTCTTTCGTTCACGTATCTAGTAATGAAATGAGATGCACTCAATATATTTTTTTTGTGGCTGTTAATTATATTCATTTTTTTCTTTTGGTTGTTTCATTGTACTTGTTTTTATATTTGTAATTTATTTTGATGGACATGTAATAATCTTTTCGTTTAATGCAACTCCTATACAGGAAGGGAGTGTGATTAAACTTTGGACTTTCTGTCGAAACACATACATGCATCTCGTCAGCGTGTGTATTATGGAATTTCGAAAAATTGTAGTTGAGTCCTTGGAAAATATCAGCAATGTCGACGAGTTTCCACAATTGAATATCGGTGCAAGCATGATGAGAAGTTTATTAGTTGCAGATATTTGGCAATACTGCCTAATTTCTGGTAGAATTTCAAAATTTTTTGAAATCCTACCCCTATCTCAGCATTGTCGAAAATTCAGATGAGAGTATTCCAATTGTCGAAACATTGTTTAAACTCGACATGAAACACCAATAGGTCACAATTGACTTGTAAACGTCTTTTGAGAATGATATTACATTAATACTTAGCACCCGATTTTCATTTCCTTCATGCAACAATGGAATTTGTATTGTTTCAAGTACTTTAATTTAGTGTCTATGTAAGCTATTCTATCGATTGAATTTCTTGTATAAACGTTTTTATAATGTGAACGTTATGCATCGATTTGAGTTGTTTATTTTCATATGAATATAAAAACTTACTCTGACATGAATGACTTCGAGTAAGAACACAAAATAATACAAGTGAATCATTGTTATACATGCTGACTTATTGAGAAATGGATTCATTCATATTTTGGGTGCGGGAGTATCGTTTGGTTTGATTGTAACTCCTTTCTCTCTCCCCATCAATACAAAATTCTAGGTCTTCTATTTGGCTTTAGCATACAAAGTTTCCAAAGGAGTCTTCTATTAGAGAGAGAGGGGTTACAAACTCCATTGATATTGTAGTTGGTTGGTACTATTATCTTCTTCATTCTCTCCAGCCACATTGACACTGTTTTGTATTCGTTTGGTATTGGTATTAATGCTAACGAAACTTAGTGATGCTGAAAAAATATCACTGTATAGAAATTAGTAGTTATGCTAGAGTAAAGATCACACGCAAGTTCACCACATTCGAATTCATCGCTCTAACCTAATAACCGGTATCATCAACTAACAACTACTCCATCAATAAACGACGTTAACTTGGTATTCACCTTGATCAGCCGAAAATCATCGACAATGATATACGGGTATACCTGTAGATGTGATTTCTTGCTTTATTCGAACACAGACAATCGGCACCCTCCACATGCATACTTATCTCTCATTTGACTTAGCGATTCTTTATTTACTCACTGATAATCGGTGAACAGATCTTCTTAGAGGAATCATTGATAATGGATAGTAAAGGGGACGATCATTACATCGTGGATGAGGGTCACAGATATGATGAGGCATTTGACAAATGTCATCAGAAGTTGCACAAGAATCAAAGTGAAAACAATTCATCCAAAGAAAACTACAGATACCACTGTTGCCAGCAATAGATATTTGAAAACAGCTACAGTCAGTGTTAGTTGAGTATTGACCATACTGAGGCATCCTACGTACGACAAGTTCATGAAATCACGCGAACTATCGACGTGTTCAAATGAATTGCATATAAAATGAAATGAAAATGAACTTCGCAAAGCTGAGAAAGACAAAAGTTCACTTATGTGACAAGAATGAGTACAATATAACGCATTGGTGTTGCAATCATATCTTGTTTTAAAAGGAAATGAGCTAACCAATGTTTTTAACTCTGTTTGTAGTTCATAGGTGGTTTGTTAGGCCACATAATTGCAGGAAGACCGGGTGCCTGTGACAATGGCTTAGGAATAATAGTAACTCGATATATTTCTCATACTTTCGAAATATACTTAATCTATTTTAATGGAAAAAATTTATTTTCATCCACTCAAAACGAAAAAGAAGACTATGAATCAAATGATGCTGAGTACTGAATACAAAACACAATTGTTTCATTCAACTCTAAAAAGACTATCCTTACTCTCAATACTTTTATTGCTCATTTAAAACAATCGAAAAATTGAGTTAGAGTGATTTTAATAATAATATACGTTTGGAAATATTTGCATTTTGTGGTAATCACATATATTTTCGAAGAAAATAGTGAGTAAACGTTTGAATCTAAAATTATTGTAGCTCCCAATCCCCTTCTTCGACTCTGTTAGAGACATTAGCAACTGTAAATACAGATTTTCCACTATAAACATTTTTTATATTTGTAATTGTTCAGTTGTTACTATTACTTCAAGAGCATCTTTCTCATTTTTTCTGCTTCTGTACAATTAGTGCTACTCATACAGGATTATTTACTATCGCCAAACATACATAAAAAAATGATATATATATATATGTTTTGGTCTGTAGAAATCAGACAACAGTAGAAAATAAAATAGAAGACAACGTAAACAACGGATTAAGAACGAAAAATATTGATTGACAGTTCTTCGTAACCAGTGAAAAACAGCGATTACTCTAGTCATCGAATAAAGATGAAAGAAAAATATTGACAAAATTGTTTCTTGACATTTATCCGTTAGAATCTAAAAAGTTTAGAAAAAATATAAAACATAAGAAATCTTGAATATCACAAAGGACAGAAAAAAAGCAGAAAAACCGTCGAAACGCATAATTTTTCTGCCAAAAGCAGAAGAGGTAACAACGCCGGTAGCCAAGCAACATCGAATATATGCCGGACTATTCGAACATTGTGGTCCCTTTGCACCACGACAGCCACAATACTCTGCAAAATCCTCAAGACCTGTTATGCAATCAGGTGTACAGTAACCATAATGTGTGTCATTGTATTGACATCGCGGCCTTTCGCCAAAATTGAAATTATCATCACAATTCATCGCACGAAGAAATTTCAAATATTGTTTCACTGCATCGGCCAATAGAGTAATATCTCCATCTAATTTGTACCTTTCAAAATAAACAACACAGTCATGAAACTTGACATTAGAAGAAAAATAATTGATACATACCATAATAGCAAAAACCCATAAAACGTGCCGTCAGCGTATTGTACCAAAGTTGTTTCTAAGACGAAGAAAAAAAAACACAACTTATGTAGAAGTCCATCCTAACAACAACAACTATTGTCGGATTTTTTTTTCAAAATGTCAACCATCATTTTTTGAATGACTTTCAATGCTTCCTACCTATCGAAATCGAGTTTTCGACGTTAGGCTGAGCAATGCAGTGGACATCTATCTATGTAATATTTATTAAGTTCCAGGAAGTTTTTCAAAGATATTTGCAACTGAACATTTTTTCTGTTGCACATTTCTACAAGTTTTCGTAGCAATATATGCTCAAATTACACTAAAATACAGCCTAGCATAAGTCATCTTATCCATAAAATTTCCAGATTCCGGCTACATTTTGGCATAATATGAAAATAGGTTGTTACGAAAACTTGTAGAAAATTGCAACAGAAAAAATGTTCATTTTTCAAATATCCTTGGAAAACTTCTTGAAATTTAATAAATATTACATAGATAGATGTCCTCCGCATTGCTCTATCTAATGGCGAAAACCCGATTTCGATAACTAGAAAGCATCGAAAGTTATTAAAAAAATGATGGTTAACATTTTAAAAAAAACTCCAATAATAGTTCGTTTTTGATTAACACTTTCACTCGGGACAAATTGCTTCGCCTTGAATATTAAGTTTGTATTTGATAAATATCTTTTTTTTTCAAATTCTATCAACTTATGTCCAGCATTAATACAAGTATATAGAACAATAAAGAAGAATTTCATCGGGTATTTATATCAAGGAATTGAAGAATTACAACTATGGGATGTATCAGAAGTTAGTGATGTAAAAAAAAAGCGTGAATAACTCATAAGAGATTCTAGTGATTTACAAAAAATATTCTTCGAACAATTGACTATAAACGATCGAATAGAACAAATTCAATGAAGGCATACATAAAGTTGCATAGGATCATTGTTTTTTGCTTCAATATGGACATATTATGTGTACGATAGTATTAACGGAAAATACCTTTATAAAACAAAAATTATAAACTTTTCGTAATCAATATACATTCTGAAGCATTCGTAATTTTTAAATAATCTAAAATACTTCAAAACTTGCTGTTCTTATTGTGATTAACAACATGATAAAGGTGAGTACCTAAAAGACAACAAATAAACAGTGATTCATAGCCTATTTTACATTGGTGAGAATAGTAATAAAGAAAACTTGATATAAACCTTCTATCTATATAGGATTTCAGTTTGAATCAATATTTAATAGTTCCATATCGTTCTGTGCATTTTCATGTTCGAGTGTTTTATTCAGTTATCATACTTAACGATGTATGATACTCATGTCTGTACCTTCCAAAAGTCAACAGAGTAACTTAAAAGACTTTAAAAATCAAAGTTTTCAGAAAAAAAGCGTTATTTTTTCTTGCGCGAGGATTCAAAAAGTTTCTGCAATATACTTAAATCTTATTATAAAGTTTATAAACAAAGATGCATGCGAAAGTATCCACTTTGCTCTATCGAACGACCTATAGATTACAAAATAGATAAGTGCGATGAAAATTTACTTTTTCTGAGGGCATGTGCGACCTTAACAAGTCCTAATTAGTTTATATGTTTTGTTTTCTACTATTAATTATCAACCAACCTTGGCGAAAAAGGTGATTTTTCGACTACTTGAAAAAAGTTTATATTATCACTTTCAAAGTAGATATTGACGTGGGTTGATAAACTCTTTGATTCACTATCATTCTATTCTTAACCTTGTAGGACTCAAGAACCTACTTTACAAGACAGCACAGTATTGCATAATCCAGTTAGATGCACATTAAAAAAGTCATATTGTGCCTAGTTGACTTTTTATGTATTCCAGTCCTATGCTGGATATAGATATCGGCTTTCAAGAAAGAAAAATATAGTTAGACAACCGATAATACTTTTTGCTTCGTTGTATTTTGCTAATATAATTTTCTTACTAAGATAAAAAGACATCAAATTGTTAGATAATACATCCGTTACGATATTTCCGAGATAAACAAAGCAGTGGACTACGTTATTGTATCTACTCTATATTCGTCAATAGTGATGTGAAAAATGAAGTGACTCAAATTAATACTCCATGGATCATTGAAATGCTTACCATTCAATAAATTTGGATTCTTCCATTGTTGCGCAGCAATTTTCATTCCATTTTCAACTATAGCCACTGATTCTGGTTTGCTTACACTCTGATACTGTGGTATCAGTGTTTGCAATCGTTGATACATTTCTCGTCCTCGAAGACCGAAGAAACTCCGTCGACGAAATCGCGATCCATCACCTGGTCGATCGTTACCATACTTATTATCATCGTCATCAAATTGTGCATCAGTACCAGTCACTTCATCACTTGTAAAGTCATTTGTCATTGCAGCTGATATAGCTAAAAAGACAGCTTTTGCATGACAGTTGTAGCAAATTCCTGCTTGATTGATTGCATAATTTAAAATTCTGCGCAAGAATCCAGCACGAGGTGTACTGTATAAAGCATTAAATTCTCCTCCGGTAATACATACACCTGAAGCTGCTGGTGCTTGTCCGGAGATACAACAACGTTGTTGTCCACAAATGTCACTGATTAATAATGTTCCTTGACATTTGTCGGCTGATGAGCAGTAACCAATG
>CAJNOL010004106.1:0-17492 GCA_905250125.1 Rotaria sordida | reverse complement strand
ACTGATTGAGCTGAAACTTTCTGTAAATTTATATATCAATAAAGGGTGTGGCTGTGGCTGTGAATGTGAATGTGGGTGTACATGTGCATGTGGGTGTGGGTGTGGGTGTGCATGTGCGTGTGAATGTGGGTGCGGGTGTGAATCGAAGGAACACCCATACCCATACCCTCACACACACACCCTCACACTCACGCCCACACCCTCACACCCACACCCCGTACCCACACCCCACACCCTGAAATCATCAGAGCAGTTGTTGGATGTAATAAAGGATTGGTGGCAAGGTGTCTCCTATTCAAAATTCATCACCTCAATTTCTCTTTGAGATGGACATACTAAATTTAGAATATCGGATTCTTCATCATTAAATTCTTTAATTTGTTCTTGTAGTTCTTTTTCTTCATCCTAAATAATAAAAGAATTAATGGTATTGTATGCGTGGTATTGTTAATTGAATCAAATTTACTGATGCCCAATGTTCATTGTCATGATTTTTCATTTTGACGATTGTTTCTTGGATCAATATTTGCATCAGCCATATTTTCCTAGATGAGCATGTGAATATTTTTTGTTTGATCACAACTGACTAGTTTATTTCTAGTCAAATGGTGATATATTCTAAATTCACAGCTCGGGAAACCAAGACAATTTGAGGAAGTCAAAGAATTCATGACATATGTTGAAGTTAGAGAACTGTATCTTGACAATATAAAATCTTAAGGACTGAAGAAAATCTTAGATTTACATGAATATTATAGATTTATGCTTCGAGACTATCATAAAACTGAATACGTTCAAGATTACACTGTGTAATATCAATAGAAGATTATTATCTTAAAGAATCTTGTCCTAGTGTGAAGATGTAGATCTTTAAACTTCAAATGGATATTGAATTCATTAAATAGTAGTGAGTTGCAACTTCTTGGACTATGCGCATTGTAGACAATCTTAAGGGTAATTTGTAAAATAATACATACTTTGTTTCTACCCTGCAATTCCACGTCATTTGGTTTACCAATCATAGTTATTTGTTGAAATTCGAAAGATTTATTATGAACTGCTAACTAAGTAGACGTTTCAGCTGATGTCTATAAAAATTATTTGATTCCAATCAGTAAAACGACTGTCAATGAGAAATATAATTACCAATTCATTGTTTTGATGACGTAATACATAAAATGTTGTGATATTCGTATCTTGTTCATTTTGAGTATTCTGAAAGCTGTGCGACGTTTTTTTTATATTGACAGCTAATAGAGGCCTACTGTAACGAAAATGGTGATGCAGCTCTACCACTGGTTGGGCATTGATGTTAATGAGCTACTAGTGCATTCCACTATCGTTATGACAAATGGAGAGACATAGTTTTAGTGCCTTAAGACACGATGTTTATTCGACTATGTTCTACATCCAAATGTAACTATCTTACACAAAACACGAGCTTATATACTGGAGAGAAAATAAGGAAGAGAAAGAATAGATGGTACAATACAAAAGGGAGAAGGGAAAGAGGAAAGATATAACAGAATATTCCACATTACAAGGTTAGTCAATGGTTGCTGTTGAAGGGACGTCCATCTTTTTATGTCAACCTTGTTGGTCCAATGACATTGAGAAGATGTGCCTGTTAGCGTCGTATGACGCAATAACGATTAACGTACAATCGTATCGTTTACATATGAAAGACTCATTTGTATACATGAGTAAAATAAGAGACGATGATAAGAAAGATGATGAAGCCAAGGAGAGAATAGATACAGAAGAGCAATGGAATAAAAACACATAGATCAGAACAATATGTATCATATATAATTAAATGGAAAGCGCATTGCGACAGACAGAGAACAAGGTTCCATCATGGGTAGATAAACGTAAGAGTAACGCAGTTAAGAACATACGTATTATTGATTGTACAAGAGCACACTGAGAAAGATAAGATATCACATGGGATAATATGTCTATCGGCACACTTACTTTTTTAGAATTTGATCTCAGTGTCTTGAGTGTGGATGTGGGTGTCACTATC
Organism: Rotaria sordida; assembly: GCA_905250125.1. Lineage (NCBI taxonomy): Eukaryota > Metazoa > Rotifera > Eurotatoria > Philodinida > Philodinidae > Rotaria > Rotaria sordida. Next base: position 15,466 of record CAJNOL010004106.1, on the reverse strand, counting down.
GATACAAGCCACACCCACATATGATACTTACATTGTCTTACTAGCAACATCAAGTAACTTCGACATATTCTAATGAGCTTAATTTTTTCCAATATTCAATAGAAAAATCATCAATCCTTTTAAAAGTCTTTGATCACACTCTGGAGAAAATTATCATTTTCCAAAAAATGCCTTTCTTTAAGGATAATACCGAAATAAAATGATATTTATCTCACGCTAATTACTTAGCCACCCAATTTCAAGGGGAGGGTTAAACAGAACAACTTGACCTTAATATCAAGTATTAAGTAATTCGTTAACACTTAATATTACCAATTATGTGATGGCTGCTGATCTTTTTTATTAATATTAACGGTTAAGTAGAACCATTCAAGATTTGTTTTAATTAATTCACGTTAAAAAAAGCATTCAGTCTAAGCATCACCTCTCACCTTACGAATTTTCTTATTATCAAATAAATACTCTGGCATTTTTATTTATTAACAATTCAATCGTGTTTTAGTCAAATTTATTATTAATTAATCAGTTATTGTTGAAGGCCTCCTCCTCCTCCTCAGAAAATCCAATTTTTGAAAGAAATATTGAAGTTGAGTTTTTATCATTGGAAGATGCAACGAAGCTTCCTCTTTCGGAATATCTATGACTTCGAGGAAAATGATCAGATTTTCAAAGACTTATCACATCAAAATTTGATTCTATCACCATATTTTTTGAGAAATTTTCATGATTTTCAACGTTTTCAGTTTTGGAAAAACTGCATTGCCACATGCGTTAGCTTTGAGTAGAACATTTTTGTATTACCTAGCGTGTCAGATGGCGTTAGCTACCATCATCTCTTACGTGCTTTAAAATGATCCATTGCAGTGAATTAATAAAATATGATTTTAATATGATTTTTGTTGAATTTCAATGAAAAAGTTCAGTTCTAAAATTTTTTAGTGTTTTTTCTCAAAATGGTGGTCGCAGGACGCATCTCCAGCGAAAGTCAACTACAATACGATATAAAGTCGAATATTTTTTTTGTTTGAAAGAGCATATTCGAATGCTGTGCCTATGAGAGCCCTTTTTTTTTGAAATAGACTTTGCTTTTATTCTATTAAAAAGCGCCTTCTTAAATAGAGCGCCATTTTTTGAGAGTTATTTCAGTAACCGAACTTGTCAAGATTCTTTTTCCATTAAAAGATAAAATTAAAAAAAAAGAGCCCTCATAGGCACTGCATCCGAACATGCTCTCTCAAACAAAAAAAAAATGAAATATATATATATACTGAAGAGTCACTGAGAACTTTTGGAGATGTGATAAGCCATTTTTTGACCCTTATTGAGTTCGTATCTCAGTTACACGTCATGATAGAAGGCTGAAAATTTTATCACACACATCCTATCACAGGTCCAACATATCCTTCAAATATCAGTCTGTTTGGATATTCTTAGGCTGGGATCGATTTTTGAGGGAGGAAGGACCTTAAAATGAGGCTTTGTTACGAGTCGAAAATGTGTTCAGTAAAATCAGGCAATCACGTGTAAAAAATCTCAATTGAAAATCAAACTCATAAAAATTTTGATTAATCGAATGCTCTCTCTACTCAAGAATTAAAAAGATTGGCTAAAGATAAGGATCATATCTCGAAATCATTTGTATCATCATCCAAATTTTAATGAGTCGATGCAAAAAAAATAAAAAACAAAAAAAAAATTATATTTTAATCAAGTATCAAGTGAGACTACAACGTATGTGTTTAATATGGTTGAATATTTGATGAAATATATACATCCATTTGTTGTTATCATTTGTGACCGTTGTCAAGAACTCTGTGAATACCTTCAACTAAAGACGCTGGCTTATCTACAAAAATAAATTTAGCCTTGGGTGCATGTTCATGAATGATATTGACGATACGATTAAACCAGTGCAATGTAGCGACTTCACGTTGAAAATGTTCATCATAACCAGTGAGTCCACCACCTATTCTTTGTAGATAAATAGTCATTTTCTTGTTTTATATGTAAACTAGAGAATACACATACCGAGTGATACAGCATCCCAATCATTTTCTTTGAGAAGGGCAATCAGTTTTTCATCGCCTCCTGCATTATTTTCTAAACTACCATCGATCTTTATATTTTTGTAACCAAGTGCTTTTAAATTTTCTTCAGCTTGTTTTGCTGTAGATACACCACGACCTAGACCTAGAATTTTCCAATCGTAATTTATGGATGAAGATGATGCCATGCTATTTAATACGTTATGTTTTTGTATGATATGCTCGTTTGTTACAATACCCTACGTTCTTTCTTGCTTTTTCTATGATAACATATAATAGACGATGACGATGCAATTTTTTCACCATCATGCAGTCTGCATAGTGTTGCGTTTGTCATAGCACGTTGCATTTTTTTTCTTGCTTTCTGTACTACACATATAAGTGATGTTATTTGTATTTTCTTTTTCGTTTTTTTTTTCTTTTATCTTTCTGTCACAAAACAGAATAATCATTCGAATGTCTCTCTTTCTACTCACAAAACTGCTTAATTTCACATATCTGATTATAACAAGCAAGTATGAGAGAAAGAAAAGAATGTAATACATACTAAAGACAAAGAAAAAGCAGTAAGACAGAATAACAAGCTGAAACGAATCAAGACTACCAGGCATGACGGTAAAATGTTTGGCAATGAGCTATCTATGTTTGTTCGCGCGTGTGTCGATTATTTTCCTTTCAATTCAACAGACATACTTGATCTAGATACTTTTTTACCAGAGTGTTCAGAGCGTGAGAAGAGTCATGATAATTCTATAGGTGATCGCAGAGTTAAGCCTCAGTTCTTCTACAGTTCCACGATTCTGAAAGCCAACATAGTGAATTATCTAACGTATAAGTGATAGAATTCAATGGGGATCAAGTTTATGAGCATTGATTTAAAATGATTTTGATTGTAGCACTCATAATGAAGACGCATTTTATAATTACAACAACACTTTTCAAACAAAATAAAGTTTTTATCGTTCTAAAATGACTATGGTTAATTTTGTAGAGCATTTTTCTATTATAGAAACAAATTTCAAAGATCTGTTTTAATATAAAAATATTAATTTTACAAATCGAGTCAGGTCTTCTGACCAACATTTATGAAATCTTTCAAGATTTAGTCGAATGGACAAGTGATGTTTTCAATCGATAGAAGTTTCTTCCTTTGTGTCTCGTAAGTGTTTTTTAATTGTCCAACAGATTTAATCAACCGCTGAATTAGGATGAAAAGTTCATTTGAAGCGAAAATTTGTATAATCAAATTGATGTCAGTCAAGATAAACGAAGTCGACAGAAGTACGACCAAAAGCGCTTAATCAAAGAAAGCACAAGATGATCATTTGTTTTTGAGATTCAATGTCACGAATGTCGTCGGTTGATCCATTATTAGACGTTTATTAACTGTAAAACATGGATGCGGTCGTCACTCTCCGAATGAACCTTTGACTGATGTCACCAGTGAAATTCTTCTTGTCAAATCTGTAGCTACATTAGACTAACTTAATTGGCATAGAGAAGACTCATACACACCCACCACCCGCCACCCTCAAGAGAGAGAGAGAGAAAGAAAGATAATATCGTTTTTTTTCATACATTCATCATCATTTCAGAGCAGAGCGCGAAACCGAATCGAATCCGAATGGACTTTTGGAGAAACCAAGTCTAATGGAATCGAATGGAAGATTTCTTCAATCGAGTCGAATCGAATCAGATTCGAGATGCCTTATTCGGCTTTTTTTTCCTTTCGATTATGTAATACTGTAACACGTTAGTGATGATTAGTTTACATGAACAACACATATAAGAGAACATAACACCAATTTAGAAGTTTTAATAAACTTCCTCTAATTGTTGTAAAAGCATTTGTTAACTATGAACATGTAATCAAATAACAAATATGTATGATATAATCTAATGATTCTTCGATAAGTTAAATACTCTTGATACATATTTATTGACAATTGTACAGAGCCTTTTGTCTTAACAAATTTCATAAGAGAAACAGTATATTCATTCTTTACTACAGACATGTAGAAGTAAAGTGATATGTGTATCTGTTCATATCGATACTGTTTAATTATGTCTACACATTTATTCTCTTTCAAATGTTTTAGTTAATGCTTTTGAATGAAGGATTATAAAGAAAATGATCTGCTACGATTTTATTGTAAAGTGATTTGGTTAATATTCGTAGCGGTTGATTCTTGTTGATCTAATTTTTGCGACATGCACTCAAGTTGCGAAATTTCAACTATTCAAGGATTAAGTTCAGTCTTATTTCTTGGAATGATCGACGTAGAAGTTTTACGAGCAACTTTATTCTGTAAAATCTGCTTTCTTATACACAGATGGTATGATAGAACTAAATGATCATAAAATATGTATGGAAGCACCACGTACATATAAGGTAAGGAAAACAGTAGAATAAATATTTGCCGAAGAGACAAGCGGAACATGTATGTCGAACATTGTGTACGAGAACAGTAGCATTATTTCTGCAGCTAGTGAAAGTCGAATCGAATCGACTGAAGATTTTCTCATTTTTTTCGCGCTCTGACCCCACTCATACCCATACCCACACCCTCAGATTATAACATGTTCTTTGTATTCTTCCTCCGCTTTAAAAATTGTATTTGTTGAGAGACGTCGTGAGAGTCACATGAATGGAACATAAAGAAACAAGCTGATAAAGTTACACATTAACATCCATACACATATTGAAAGAAAAATATAAAAAATCATACAATTGAGAATAAAATCGTAGGTCTAAGTAATGACATTCTATCGGAGTTAACTCGTCGTTTCTGTTGGTGTGAAACTAGGGACAAGGGCAAATATCGATGAGAACATTTTATTTTTTGATACGATGTCATCTATTATATGTCGGGATAATGAAAACTTGTTAATTTATATTGTACATAAAATCAACCTAATTTATGTTTTCAAGTCAATCGCTTTTTTAGTGACCAACCTGTTTTATGTATTTCATCAGTTATGGGATTTCGTAATTTGTCGAGAGAGCTATCTCATAAGCTATAATAGAAGTTGACTTCTTGAAGATCAAATGTGCAAAATAATTGTGACAGGATTTTATTTCTCTCACTATGCAATCCAAATCGAATCGTTTCAGTTACTGAAGTTTTACAAAGTGATCTATTGAGATATTGACTTTTTGGCGACAAGACTACATGAGATCTGCCGCATGAAAATCTGTCTGAAGTACCTTCTATTCTTTCAATATTTGCCAAGACAGAGACTTAACGTAAGTATAGGTGTGGCTACGTGTACATCGTTGTTAGACGTAGGATCTGAGCTTTTTCTTTCCTTTACCCACATTCTCACTCTATGTTTGACTTTCCGTAACGTCATCAACTTGAGTGATGTCGTGCGGCCTTGATTTCACGACCGTCTCATGCGGTATAGTAATTGTCTATATTCGTCGAGTTAAACAAATAATCAATGGTTGGATAAAAAATAGTGTTAAGTTCTGTACATGTTCAGCAGAGCAGTTTCTAGAATATTGAATATAATGTCTTACCATAAAAGAAGAAAGTTTAGTGAAATATTTTCAAGAGTATAGAAAGGAAAAAAAATACACACAGATGTATGAAATTTCATTTGTTTAATTCATTGTATACCTCGTATGGAATTATTCAGCAGTCTCGCTGATCTAGTTGATCACTCAAACCTGTTCTTTTAAGTCTAACACTCCCAATATCACTAATATATTCAATATCTTTTGTACTTATCTATATATCTCATTATGTCGCTTATGTATATGAGTGAATAGCATCATCATTTTAGCGTTCGAGAAGAAAAAAGGATGTGAGTGTGTGTGTGTCTTCTATTCACCCAAATTTACAAGCATGCTCAAAGGCACACGACACACCCAGCCACACACATTCGAGTAGAAACAAAATACGATTTATTCTTTGGAATGTCGAATGATTTGCTTGGAGGTGAATGTTCCACACACGGAAATACTACTTAAATACGAGTGACATTTTTTTAATTTCACAATAGATTTTAATAATATTTTGAATTAATAATTAATGTTTTATTGTGCTTAAATCATTCTCCATTATTTCACAGTTAACCAATTTTGTATATTATGTCACAAGGCAAGTTCAGCAAGCAACAACAAATAGGAAAAGTACACATACAACTCCTAAAGAACAATTACATGTATTATATAGGATGCAGGTATAGATAGGGATTTGGTAGCTTGTATTTAACCTTCAGCTCGAAATATGGATATTACTTCTGAATCAAATCCACATACATAATTTGCAACTTGGCAATCGTTGCCGAAACAAAAAGTATTTATATTATTTTTGCCCAAGATCAAGTTCAAATCCAAATACTAAAGATTTGCTTCCAAATCCCAAAATCTTTTTCTAATTGCGCCGCACTTCTTCTAAAGTAGATCATTGTTGATGTCATCTTATCTTACTCAATTCTTTGAGATTTGGACCATTTGAGGCCAAATCTAAATCTTATCTCAAATCTAACAGCTCGTGAATTTTCATATAGCTTGTTTTACTCTTTGAATATTTTATTTTCAATGAAACACATCTCAAATCCAATGAAAATGTTTCATTTCGTATTTCTTTAAAATAGACATTCATATCTGTTAAACGGTGATATATATATTATCTTAATAGACTTGAGAATGACTCGGTCTATATCATCAAGTGACAAGTAAAATCAGAAACATAAAAATAAAATTCAATGTCATAAATCATTGAAGAAAATACTCGAGTTAAAAGTTACCCAGCTTATCTATCTATGTTGTAGAAAGTTAAAAAAAATAATCCAAAACGATAAAAATCGAAAGAAGAAAAACAATAAATCATCAGGAAGAACTATATGATCTAGAGACCAAATATAAATATTTAGTTAAACAATAAGGTTCTATTACTTACTAATGATTCGAATAGTTTATCAAAATCTACATATACGTTAGAGCATAGGTGCACTTCATTGTTTCATAATAAATTAATGAATGTATAAATCTCTGAAAAAAACAATTCTATATTCTCTGATAATGTGTACGGAATCAATTTGGATGCTTTTATATAGTCGTTCTCTTCCGCATTGTATATCAAAAAATGTTTGATAAGATTCATTGCAATAGATTAACTATAATTTTACTTCGATTTGATATTGCTCGAAGCAATGGGCAAAGTGGTGCATTATTGAAATGAAAAGTCCCTCTTTAAGGACGTAAAATTAATGCATCTATTCTCAACAATTGATATGTTTTAGTATAAGTAGAGAATCAATGAATATGATTTTTCGTTCGAAGACAGACTATCGATATTATTAATAGATGATTTCGATTTATTTAATGTAATCATGATTTTGAAAATGTCCAAATCATTCTGAACATAAATGCCGATTTGACAAATAATGCAAAACGACAATCTAATCCTGGTTTCAATGCACTATTTTCCTATGACTCTTGTTGTATAGACTTTCTACATTGCTTATCTATGTTATGAATAAATAAAAACACATTTTAATTTCAGTCTGGCTGTCAAATAAAGAGTCATATGTACTACTCATCAGGATTCTGATATGGATTCTTTAGACTTAGAAACTACAAGTTCTTTTCTATAGCATTTATATTATCGTTGACTATGATGTTACTAAACAATAGTGTTAATGAAATCATGTTTTGTTAGTTTTGAAACAAGAAGAAATTTCAATATATATTCGTCTTATAGCAGGTCAAACGGTTTATAATTGTGAGGATCCTCACTTTCGAGTAAGACTGTGCAAATGCAATGATCTATGCATAGATCGAAACTTACATGCACAACTATGAATACTGTTTGATATAAAAACTCTTAACAAAAGAGTTACAAGTGCTATTGACATTGATTTCATTCTATAATACTGCTGACAAATAAAATTGATCAAGATAAGAGCAAAATAAAAAATGATACTTCTCATTTTCTTTTTATTTGTTGCATTTTGTTCCCGATTATTGAAAAGATTTACGATTATTTTCTCTTAAAATTCTATTTTAGCAGAAAATGTCAACTATGATTTGTTATTGTGCGTGCCTAATCTCTGTCTTCTTGAGACAATACAACCCATGAATAGGTATAAAACAGATATCTATAAAACGACAAATCAATCTTTCAGCCATGCAAGAGAATGAATTTTTGTCAGCTTTTCTCCGGTACATGATCTAGTTTGTCCATAAACTCATAGATCCTACTAGACTAGATTTTTTTTTAACTTGAACATAAATCTCATATCCTTTTTCGAGATCAACTTAATTTCGTTTACTTCAAGTGAAAATTTTGATTATCAATGTCTGAAACAGTCCAACTAATATAGTGGTATCTTTTTGTTGCTAAAATTTCCACTCGAATACATGTGACTTGAGGAGCACACCGCCTTATCAAAAAAATGTTATAGGATCTGAAATTAGATTGAAGAAAATATCAAAATTACTACTTTTAAGAGCAGTATGTTTTTTTGTAAATTTCCAGCAATATATCCTGTTATAGTCCCATCAAATATATCTGTGTCGATGTCATTGTATGAACAAGAATCGTCTTCGTTATCTCTTGAGAAATTTCAGTTTAAATGATGATCCCAAAACCTGTTTACCTGACATGTATTATCCTACTCATTCGCATAAAATATTTTTCTACAGTCTAGAGAGACCGAAACGATGGAGTTAAGGCAAGCATTTGTAGACATTGGATGCAATAAATATATGTATTTAGCTTATCTAAAAATTTTACTCTTTCGAAATGATTAGATTAGATTGGACGAAAAAATTCGTTAGTTCTTCAAGGATGAGAATAAGAGTAAGCGTCCAATTGGTGAAACATCGTATGAGATTCATCGGGATATCTGACAATTATTAGGGGAATATTGAACAAAATCAGTATTGATTGACCCTAAAAATTTCTTAGATGATCACGGATATCAGACCGTTTAGAGTTTTAGAGCAATCTTTCCCAGGCACACATATACATGATGGATAGAAGTGTTAGCAGCAAAGAATCAATATAGATAAGTAAAACTATTAGCTTCAATTGTGTGATCTACAAAAAGTTTTGTTCAGATTTCTTCTTTAGTACTCACTCGATTGTCTAATAATCGAGCAGAATTTTTGTATTAATTTGTTTGAATGGCAAAGAAATTGAAAGACTGAAATTTTTCAGTAAACTGATGATTTCTTGCATTGTTTCGTTCTAATTTTTGTGCAATCTTCTTCATTTATCTGTCTTGTTTCAGCTACAGTTTTTTTTCCTATTGAATAGACGATATGTGTCGTCTAGTTACAATTTTTATTCTTATTGGACTTACAGTCATCGTCTTTGCTAATGATCGATTATATAAGTCTATGGAACGCATTGATTGTTATCCGGAACGTGAATCTCCATTTTCAAATTTTTCGAAAGAAGCATGTTTAACACGTAATTGTCTATTCGACGATAATGCACTACAAAATGACATTCAATGTTATTTAAGATCGAACTATGGATATATCTTAGAATCGGATGTGCAAGAAACAGATAATGGTATTCGTCTACAATTACGACGAAATCAAGCCGTTGCTAGTATGTTTCCTACTCCAATTGATAATGTCATGCTCGATGTACAATATTATACAAATGATATACTCAGATTTAAATTGTACGATGCGGATAGTCAACGATATGAGGTTTGATCATGAAATAATTTATTGAAATGATTCTGTATATATTTCTTTTACTTCAAGGTACCTATTCCATTAACTTCTTCACCCGGTCGAGCATCATTGCCTCAATATGAATTCATTTATTCATCGAATTCTTCACGTGATAATATTTTTTCATTTCGAATTCAACGTCGAATCATTGGAACGATATTATTCGATACATCTCCCGGTGGTCTTGTATTGAATAATCAATTTCTTCAAATAGTCACACGACTACAATCACCACATATCTACGGATTTGGTGAGAATAATCATGATACATTGAAACATAATGTTGACGAACATAAAACATGGGGTATTTTCGCTCGTGATCAATGTTAGTTTATCAGAAAACAAATCAGTCTATTTTCATGTTGAATCAAGTTTTCTTTGTGGATTCAGGTACCAATTGGGATACAAATGCTAATCATTATGGTTCACATCCATTTTATCTCGTTATGGAACAAATACCACATTCAGCACAAGTTCCATCAGGTAATATGCATGGTGTTCTATTGCTCAATTCAAATGCAATGGATTATTCATTTTCATCCATGCCATCATTAACAATGCGTACAATTGGTGGTATTCTTGATTTTTTTGTATTTCTCGGTCCAAAACCAGAACAAGTCATTCAACAATATACATGGCTTGTTGGTCGATCGATTCTTCCGCCGTATTGGTCATTTGGTTTTCAACTTGCCCGTTGGAATTATTCGAATTTAACACATATGCAAAATGTTGTCAAACGAAATCGTGATGCTGGTATTCCACTCGATGTTCAATATGCTGATATTGATTATATGAATGAAAAAAAACTTTTCACTATTGATCCGATTAATTATCGTGGATTAAAAGAATATTTTGCTCAATTGAATACTGAAGGAATTAGAACAATTATTACACTTGATCCTGGTTCAATTGATGATCAAATTTATTATGCACCAACAATTGAAGGCATTCAAGAAGATGTTTTTATCAAATGGAATGATGGACAAACACCGGTAAAAGGTTCTTGTTGGCCTGGTGATGTTTTCTTTCCAGGTTAGTATTTATCATTTCATTTTATTCAAACAATCGAATTCAAAGAATAAAGCCATATCAGATGACTTTTCACAGTTTTGATTTCTTATATTTTAATTTCATTCCAAGACAATGACACATATATTAATCAGTGTTCATCCAAGTCTGACTATATTTTCATTCGAATTGTGATTCTTTTAAGATTATTCTACAGTAAAATGTAAATTGCAAAAGTCTTTGGAAAAATGTCGAATTGACTTCAACTATTTTTTTATTTGATAGAGTAAAGTCTAGCAAATACTTGTTAATGTAATGAATTAGTACTGCACGATAATATACTTTCTATTGATTTTAAAAAGAAGTCGTGCAACACTCGAAAACATTTATTTAACGAAATCCAAGGTATAGATTGAGTTGTTTTTTTGCCATTGATTTTTCTATTTATTAAATTTATATTCTAGCATAAGGGATGTTACAAGAAAAAAATTTTCTAATGAACAGCGTAACCAAAACTAAACTACGTATAGATGATTTGAACAGTGTTGTAAAGTTCTATTTGTGGCCATGTTTGGTTGAAACTTTCATTCAGACCACACCGCGAAATGAACAGCTGAAAACAATGAAAAATCAGGTTACAAGCACACATTTTCATCATTGCTCTATGTCGATATGTTTCATCATCCAGACTTTGCTGTTTCAAACAAAAAAAAAACTAAAAATCAAGGTTCATTCAATATTCTGCTGCTGAAAAATACATTTTGACATTTTTCCAAAGACTTGCAATGTATGATACTATATCATTTTTCTGAAAGACAATAGTTCATGAGCGTTGTAGTATACAGTAAAAGTAGTACATGATCTTCTTCATGTTTCATAGAACGTGATCAGTATCGAGAGATTTTTTTTCTAATATCAATTGCAGACTGAGAGGAACATGGAAAAACATTTCTCATTACATTCGAAATAAATCCATTGTCTTTCACGCTCTAATCTTCCAACGATTACACTCCGAACTTTCTAAATAAGAATAAATTTCAGTATTTAATTTCAACACTAAAATCGATATAAATAAGAGTAGTGTTTTTCCGTAAGAGAACATTTTACTAATGCCTTCGCTTTTGTGAAGTAAAATTGCTCAAAACATAGATCATACTTTTGATAATGGATTTTCTAAACTATTTGAAACTTGCTCAGGAAGTTATTGCAGATAAAATTCTACGCCTATAAACTCTAGAATTGATATTGTTTTATCAGTAGAAGGAAATATTAGATAGGACCTATGATAACAATATGAGACTTCTTCACAATATGATTGCGTGGTACACAGGGTTTCTTAATATGTAGATTCAAAGAAGTGAGCCAATTTTATGAGCCACACGCTTGTCGAACTTGCCGTTGCTAAGCTATTTTGTTTATATAAACAATTAAAAACATCAATGTTTGCATATCTTAAATTTTTTTCTTTCAATTATTTGAAAGCGGTAAACTTGTGTTATTCGACTCATTAAAATCATTTTGAATAACAAACACAAAAAAGTATGAGAAAAAAAAAACGTTTAATTAGTGTTGAATTGAATTATAAAGATCTTCTGCATGACATCTGACATACATCAACTCGTCTATTCAGTATAGCAGATTTCTACATAGAATACACATGAATATTTTTATTTTATGCACAGATTTCTTTACCAATCAAGCTCAAGTATGGTGGTCACGCTGGATCAGTGATTTTCAACGTGTCAATCTAAGTTTCGATGGACTTTGTATTGATATGAATGAACCAGGTATGAATATGTTTGTTGTAATCCTAGAAACACTATCAGTAATATGTGATTAAAATATTATGTCTTATTCTTGAACAGCCCTATTTGATACCAATAATGAAATTCCATGGAATTCGATGGAAACTGGCAGTAATTACACACTAAAATGTCCAAATAATGGATGGGACGATCCTCCTTATCGAACCAAAGCTGTTTTTCGCTACGATATCAATTTAAATAGAGCTGGCCGTCTTTCCGATCATACGATGTGTATGTCAATTCGACAGGGTGATATCAATTTGAAAACTAACCAATCCAAATATCTTCATTATGATGTACACAGGTATAAAATTGTAATAATATGTCAGTGTTTTTTTGATAACAACTTTCTCTTACTTTTCTAGTTTATATGGATGGAGTCAAACAAAGCCAACCTTAGATATCATGCGAACAATAACTGGTAAACGAAGTTTAGTTTTACCTCGTTCGACTTTTGTCGGTTCGGGTCAATGGAGTGGCCATTGGCTTGGAGATAATGAAGCAACATGGCATGAAATGAAACGATCATTAATCGGTATGATTGAATTCAATTGGTTTGGTATTCCATTTAATGGTGCCGACATTTGTGGATTTGATAAAACACCAAGTGAAGAAATGTGTATTCGGTAGTAATCCTATATAATCTTTGCATTTTTGTTTACTTTCAAATATTAATTATTACTCGTTTATTCTAGGTGGATGCAAGTTGGTGCTTTCTATCCATATTCTCGAAATGTAAATTTAACATAGATTAACATTCACATAAGAGAATATCTTTTTCGTCTTCTCCTCTTTTAGCATAATATTTGGAAAACACCAGATCAAGATCCAGCATCATGGTCTTCAACAGCCGTGTCTATCATGGTTTCTGTTCTTCGTATTCGTTATACTTTGCTTCCATATTATTATACACTTTTCTACAAAGCACATACACAAGGTTTAACAGTTATTCGACCATTGTTTCATGAATATCCAACAGATAAAACAACACTCGATTTATATCTTCAATTTCTTATTGGATCTCATCTTATGATTGCACCAGTAACTGATCATGGAGCACGACAAGTTCAAGTTTATATTCCATCATTGTATTGGTATAATTTTTATACAGGTGTACGCATCGCTAGTGAACAAAAATTTATTTCAATGGATGCACCTTTGAATACGATTCCAATTTTATTAAGAGGTGGAGCTATTTTACCAACACAAGGATATGCAAATAATACAAAATATTCAAGGTAAACAATCAAGAAAAGTTCAGATTTGGTTCTTGTTTTAATTTTTATCGATTTTTCCTTAAAATGATTTTCTATACTAGAAAAAAAATCGTTCAGTAGAATTTCAAAAAGATATTATAACGGAATCTTGAACGGGAATTAAAAGATCATATTCTAAATGAAGAAGCAGAATCTTACCAATTTTTTAGAATTTTACGTAGATTTCGAATTTAAAAATAAACAACAAAAATATTGTAAGTTTACCTTTCTCGTTGTTAAATCGATATGTTTCTCTAATGGGAAAAAGCAGATCCTAATATCCTGTGAGATCTCGAGATCCAGAATCTGTTTTCTCACACGTGTTTATCACAATTTGTCACCAAGATTGGAAGTATGACTTTTCTTCATGAATAGAGAAAATCCATTTGGTCTGATAATTGTGCTCGATTCGAATGGAAATGCTGAAGGTGATCTATTCTATGATGATGGTGAATCAATTGATACAATCGGTTCAAAAACCTATTTCTATGCAACATATAAATGTTCAATGAATGATCGTCAATTGTTCATCAATATTATTGAAAATAATTATGCTCACATGGCAAATTTAACATTGAATTCATTAATGATCTATGGATTAGATCGGATACCGATCGCTATTAATGTTGATGGGAATGAATTACGTCCAATAATACAACGTCGACAACAAATTATCGAAATTCGTGAATTACAATTGACAATGCATGAAAATCATTTGATCACATGGCAATATTTAGATATACCTGTCGTTGAACCGCGTGAGATTATTATTACCGATCCCAAATATCGTATCGATTGCTATCCTGATTTTGATGAATACAAATTGTTTTGTACGATCGATCGATCACCAAATCAAACTGTTTTAACAATAACAAATCAATTATGTGCAGCGCGTGGTTGCATATGGGATTCGAATACGACAACAAATATACCTTCGTGCTATATTCCAATAGAGAAAGGTGGCTATAATCTAACAAAATCACCAACTCAACTCTCGGATGCCATAACAATTTATACACTGAGCCGTCTGTCGACCAAACCTATTCAAGTTCGATCACTAACATCTGCTGAACTAATTTATAAATATTCATTGACAAATCGAGTTATGGAGACTCAAATGAATGAATTTTCCATGTTCGGTGGCGATATTAATGATTTACAAGTTCAAGTCAGCTGTCAGGTTCTGATAAGATCCGTATGACAATACGGGATGCACATGCACAACGATATGAAGTTCCGATTCCAATTATTTGGAAACCATCGGCTCCACTCACATCGTCTTTATCTAAAATCAAATTCGAAATAACCAAAACTCCCTATGGACAAGTCGGATTTCAAGTTCAACGTACAAATACACAATTGATTCTATTCGATACATCATTCTTTGCCAATGGCTTCATCTATGATGATAAATTTATTCAAATAATAACAACAATTCCATCAAGAAATATCTATGGTAAATCATGATTGACATTGAAATTTTTGAATTATCATTCTTTTTTTTCATAGGTTTTGGCGAAAATACTCATTTAAACTTCCGACATATTCTGACAGGATCATTTCGTTATAGTATGTTTGCCCGTGATCAACCACCAGGAGAAGGAAATGAAAATTTGTATGGTGCTCATCCATTCTATATGGTTATCG
>CAJNOL010004105.1:4982-17494 GCA_905250125.1 Rotaria sordida | reverse complement strand
TTTTTTGGTAAAAATGACACATAGATAATAGTATTTGAACTAAAAAACAAGTAAAATCTTTCAAGGTTTGATAAGTATTTTTATGAAGTTATTTATTTTACAATGGATCAATTACTTATCTATGCATCAATTTTGGTTTGTATACTTATTAATGGGTACAGAATATTTTCGATAAAATGAGTTTTATTAGCTAATATCGTATTATTAATAATATAATATTTATTTATTTATGTCAAAAATGGCGCTAAGTTAATTATTTGCAATATTTCCTAATAATATCTATATTGTTATTTTATTGAATAAATATAAATCATAATGTAACGCCAATTTTACTCTTGATATGGAGGAAGATGAAAATAGTATTAACAACAAAAAAACGAAACGTTCGTATACACAGAATCTTATTAAGACTTCAAAGAAAATGTTGATCTATTTTATGTAGCATGTCATTCTTCATCATCGTAAATATTATTAATGCACGTATGAAAAGAATAACGGGTATGCCCAAACGACTTGTACGACAATTCAGAAAAGCAATGCCAAGGATTAGAAGTTTCGAAAAGTATGCATTTGTAATTTGATAGTTTTAAAATTTTAGCAGTTGTATTATTGTAAAATATTTTTTATTAAATTTGTCAGTTTAATTGTCTTGTTATAGTGCATATAAATAAAACAGTTCAAAATCAATTTTAACGTGTAATTATAGAGATATCTAGTGTCGCATTAAACATTTTGAATCACTGTTTCATGTTGACGAACTAGTTTATGTGAATGCATACATTTATCAAAATTCAACCTCTTAAATAATGTAGATTCAGAATGAAATTACATAATGATAATAAACGAATCAGAAAAGAAATTATCTGAAAATAAATATCAGACGGTTTTATATTCTGAAATGAATGATATTGTTTTGATGGTATTGAAATGTCGGCGAATCTGAAGTACCAACATGTTTGCCGATACTTTAATCTTCTCAATATTGCCAGTTGCTGTACGATAAATTATACATTGTATATCTACTGATGTAATGTCTGAGTGTTTATTTTTAATTATTTTAATGAGTAAATTATTTAAAGTGACTATGATAAATATTAGACTAATCTCACCATATGAATAGAAATAGTTTAAAAACAAATACGATTTAAAAAAGATAGTACTAATAAACGTTAGTTGTTTGAAAATATAAGCTTGAATTTATGTTGTTTCTAGTTTATTAACCAACAATGATTGAAATAAATATATGTTAAACATGTGTTAGATTCGCGAAAAGCATGTAATTTTAAATAAATAAACATATATTTATGCATAGCTGTATTTTTAAGCTGATGTATATTAATCATTATATGATAGAATAAGAACAAAGAGTAGTGGACCTGTTCTTATCTACTAATAACCAATTAAACTATAAAAGTTTTACTGATGTTTATTTCAATCGTATAAGTTTTTCATTGACTACCAGTCATAGGAACTGTAGCTAACAATGTGAAACACAACGAAAGATGATTTTTTATAAATTACGACCGAGTCGATTCAATTAATATTTATCCCCTAAACTGTGAGGATAGAGCCTAGAAACGGGAATTCATCTCACTGCACGTATCGTTTCTAGACCGCGGCAGTCTAGGGCCAAGTGAATCGACTTTCGATGAACGTTACTTGTAAATAATATTGATCGAAAAAATTTTTTTATTTTCTCTCTTTCAGTAATTCATTGTGTTAAAAAAGAAGTAACTACATTTTCTTTTTATATCTTTGTATTTTTGAGATAAATTAAGAAAAAAAAAAACTTGAATGACATAATATTGAATTCATAATGTCGTTATTTCAACAGAACATTTAAAAAAGAGGACCAATTCATTTGTCTATTCTATTTTTTCGTATTTAAAAAAATCTCCATATATTTATTTTACAGCTACCTTGTTTCTCGAAGTTGTAATCTCCGTTACCAACTGTGAAGAACAAGAAAGAAAAAAAAACAAAATTTATGCTCATGAAAAAGAAAAAGAAGTGTCGTTATTACTTTTTTTTTTCGTTATAAATTATTTAGTCATATTTGTGTCTATGCATATTCTATAATAATTATCAAATCAAACTATCTAATGAGGCGTTGTTAACGAAAATAATATTATAGTGTTGCAATTTTGACATTACTTTATTCATTAATAAACTATGTCTTATATAAATATCATAATGAGAAATCATTAAGAGACTATAAAAAGACTTAATAATTAGAAAAATATCTTGATGATCAGCGAAAATAAATATTCAGATAAAAAATTTAATGATAGTCATAGTGAGATAAAATAAGGTCAGTATGTTTCTTTCTATTACTTGGGGTGTGGGTGGGAGATAATAGAAGACCCACACTCACACACACCTCAATACCCCACACCCATTCCAGGATTAATAATCATAATTAATTTAAGTTAAATATTTTTCAAATATTTTCTATCCAAATTTGTCATTTTGATTAAAAATATGCTATGTATAGTATAGTATAAAAGAGTTTCTCAAAAAAAAAGCAGTAGAAAAAATGCAATATGTAACTAATTATTAGTTTATATACTCAAAAAATACTGTATTTTTGTAATGAATTAAGTAGTGTATAATTTTCTAATAAGGCATCGATGAGTCGCTGTTTAGATGTGATCTTATATTGAGGATATCCATGTATTCTAAAGGAAGGGGATATTTATCTATAAATTTACAGGCAAGTATTATGTCTCTACGATTAACAGTAGCACTGATATCATAGTTCACATTGGAATACTGTAGAGATTGCGTTATCTCGATCCTGTTTAATTTTTAAGTAGGAGCACAGATTGTGCAAAAAAACTGAATGAAGGACAAGTTCTTTTATTGACAGGTAATATTTCATATAGAGTAATATGCATGTATCTATCACCGTTATGTCAAATTCAAACTATAACCATCTGTTACCATATAATAATAATCATCGCATTTTTTATTGTTCATTTACAATGAATCTAAGCTAAAACATCTACCAATCAATGATGTCTTATACGATATTTTTAATTATGTTGTATGGTTCAATTGGACCATATTCTTTACATATATTACTATATAATACAGAACCTGATAGTTCTTCATTTGAAACACAGTCATATGATTGTATCTATTATACTTATACTGAAGATTCCGAGTCAAAAGATGTTCGACAACCAATAAAATATTGTATTCGAACAAATCAATCAATTGAATTAACAAGAAGTTTTTCAACCGATATGAACGACCATGACTGTTTGCAACGTGGGAAAAAATATGATTTTAAAGTATTGAATAAAATGAATATAATACCATATGATTTATTAATGTGGAATTCAGGCGTTGGATTAGTTGATAGATATGCGGCATATTTAAACAAGTTTGTATAGGAATATTTGTTTTTAAAATAATATTTAAAAGGAATTTTGTTTTAGTTCTACTGATCACAATAATCTTTTCATTTGTAATTGTACTAAAGATGGTACATTTGGTAAATTTTGTGAATATGAATTGATTACTTTGCTTAATCCAAAAAATTTTGAAAACTCAGTGCGTTTTCTATTAATATTGAGACAAACATATCTATTAGGAAGTCAAATTTATGGTCAAATAATGTGTTATCAGCCTTCATTTCAATGTTATTCTGGCTCAAGATGTCTTGATTGGCGAGATATATGTGATGGTAAGTCACTAAAATATGACAGAACAAAAACCAGAAAAAAATGCTTTTGTATCTATAGGTAAACAACAGTGTTTAAATGGTGTTGATGAAGATCATTGCGAAAAGTTGTTGTATAATGAATGTGATCCTCTGACGGAATATCCGTGTTCAAATGGCCAATGTATCGATCAAGAGTTTTTTCTTGATGGTTTTTTTGACTGTCAAGATGCATCTGATGAGCAATTGCTTCCAACTTTACAGTGTATTATAAGAGCAAATTTTCTGTGTGATGAATTAATATCTACAAGAAAAATGTATTTTTCATGTGGCGATGGTGATTCTATTCTCGATATAGCAGTATTTAGACGCGATTTAGTTGATGGTTTATTATGTTATTCGTATAGAGATAAAAATTTTATGTGTGAACTTGATCCTTACAAGCCAATGTGGACAATGCCAGATGGTCGATGTTTATATTTTGGTTCACAACATCCAGATGAAGATTATTGTAGTTTTTTGCATAAATGTGCACTGACCAATGGTCGAAGTATTGATTGTCCGTGTATTGGTAATCAATGTCGACAAAATATACAAAATAATTGTCCTTTATCTAAATTTCCACCTTATATAGGACAATTTACAAAATATCCATTATCACCAACATATGCACCATTTGTTCATACATTTTATAGTATAACACATAATTATGAGCGAAATAAATTACCTGATATTTATGTATTTAATGGTACAATTAAATGTGTTGGTTATCAAGTTAATGCTCAAGATTATGTTATATCACATACAGATCTTTTACAATTCTGGGGTAATCGTGCTCATCAAAGTCCATTTGAAATTAGATATTGTATTCTCGGTCTGGAAATACCACAACTTACCAATGATATGGTTGGTTCAGCGATGTACGATCGATTCTGTTGGAATAATACATATTCGAATGATTTAATTTTTCAATGTCCAATAACGAATGATTGTTTAACAAGTTATCACGTACGAGATAATCTACAAAATTGCCCGACAAGTTCGTAATCATGTACAATTTTTATCTATTCGAAAAAGTCAATAGATTTTAACATAGAATCTACTAGGAGTATCAATAGCATTGTCTTTAATTAGATCATATTATCTATGTCCATATATTAGAAAAGTGATTACAAACGTAATAGTCTGACAATATAAACAGCTAGCTATCTGCAGCTTGAAGCACTTTAAAAGAGAAAAAAAAATTGATTTCTGATCAGTATTAATCAATTCCTTGGGTATACATTTTTAAAGCATGTGTTTATTATTTTCATAACAGATGTTAAATTCAGAAATGACTATTTAATACAGAAAATCAAACTTTTCTAAGTTGTATAAGATCGAAATAGCTAGCTACTGTAGTTTCATTCAGAAGTTATAAGTATTTTTCTATGAATTTCGAAATTAATCATACAACTCTATTTTGCTTTTGACATTTGCATGAGTTTCCTAGAATAGTTTCCACAACATATTTCTCTTTTTTTTAAATAGATCATGATGAAATTTTGTCTTCGATTGGTGATTGTTCAAAAATCCAAAAATATCGCTTTAAATGTTCAGATAAAGAACATGCATGTTTCCTACCGGACACAATTGGAAATGGAAATTCTGATTGTATACTAAGTAATCGTGATGAATATGTGGTTGAACAAGATTTATTATTATCAACTATTAAATGTACTGAAAGGAATTCTAATGATTGTAAATTTTTACGCAAATATATTGAAGATTCAACTTTGTCCTCCTTTGTTCAAATTACAAATTCATCGAATGAACTTAGCATGATTAAACCATTAACAGCAAATAAAATCCGATTTCGTGATTATTGTAATTCATTTTGGGATATGAATTATGGTTATGATGAGACATTGTGTAAGGAGTGGAAATGCCCATCAGATTATTTCCAATGTCAAACAGGGCAATGTATTCCTCTCAAATGGCTTTGTAATGGTATCTGGGATTGTTCGGATGGAAGTGATGAAGAAGCTTTTCAACTAATTACTGAATTAACATTACATAATTCCATATTAATATCAGATTTAAAATTAAAAAAAGAGGAATGTAAGCAAGTCAATCGAATTCGTCCATTTAATACTTTTTGTAATTCAACAACAGAATTTCCATGTATTCGAAGTGATGCTATTAAAAATCCATTTAATTTCACGTTAAGCAAACCATGTATACCTTTATCGAAAATCGGTGATGATGATATTGATTGTCTTGGAGGAATAGATGAACGTAATAAATTCAGTTGTGCATCAAATGAGATGCTAGGTTTTAACTATTATTGCCAAGCTAGTTTTTTAAAAAATACTTCGCAATCTCATTGTCTATCCACTGATAGATTATGTAAAATACACTGTCCCGATAATGAAGATGATTTTATGTGTTTTTATGAACGATATGTAACTAATGAAACAAAATTACGTTGTGATAATGAGACAACTATTGATTATACAGAACATTTAAATGATTTTTATTGTTTAAATGGAACTTGTATACCGAACGGAAAATGTAATCAACGAATAGAGTGTGAGTATGGTGAAGATGAATATTTTTGCATAACTGGACCTATGTCAAACTTTCCTCAAATGTCTCGTTATCGTATGTATACTGACATTCCACAATATTCATTAAGTCAATCACATCCCATACTTTTATCTGATTTTCCAAAACAAGAAAAAGAAACAATAGTTGAAAGAATAAGCAACAGTGAAGATATGAACTTGAATGAGCAAAGATTTATCATGAGTAAGTTTGTTTCTTTTTTGACTAAAAATATTTATATATGAAACAGTTTGTAAGAACATTCATCGAAAAATTTAATGCAGAAAATTTTGTTAAGGCCCCTCCTCCACTCAAAAATGTCCGTTTTCGCCAAAATCGTCGGAATTGAGATAAATACATGGGGAGATAGCCCGTCTTCTGCTCTTTCAGAAAATATATTGGTTTTCCTTCGATACCTTGTTTTTGGGCAAAATTTTCGATTTTCGCTAACCTCTTCTTGAAAAATATGCTTATTTTGAAAAAAACGAAAAATGTTTTTCATTTTTTCTCGGCTTATGAGTTTTTGATCTTGCTTCCAAGATTTCTCGGTATAGGGTCTTTCAATATATTAAAATTTTTGTTTTCTGTTTGAAAGAGCCCATCGAGATGCAGGGCACCACAGAGTTCTTTTTTAAATTAAGCTTTGTTTTTTATTATATGTACAGACATGTAACTAGACACCCATTTTTGGTGCCTTTTTTCAGTTATTGAACTTTTGATCTCCTTTCTCCGCTAAAAAAGTAAGAATTTAAAAAATAGGACTCTGTGGTGCCCCGCATCCTGACATGCTCTTTCTAATGAAAAAAAGAATTTATATATCTTGAAAGACACCGGATCGAGAAATCTTGGAAGCAAAATGAGCTACTTTTGAGCCTTGTCTGGTTCATATCTCTGTCAAACGTCATGGAATCGCGCTGAAATTTTTATCACAACCTCCTCACTTCAGCTCCAACATATGCTCCAAATTTCAGCCTATTTGAACGTAATTGGGTTGAGATCGGTTTTTGAGTGGGGAACTTAACAGAAAGGTTTTTTGGATAATTTCTGTGTGTCTTGAAAACAATATAAGCAAAATAATATCTTTTCCTTTTTTTTTATTCGTACAGATACTTCCACTAGTCAACATAATCCATATGATAAAGAACTGCCTCCAAACGTTCTTCATATTTTGAATAATCCACTGTATCAATCTCAAGAGGAACAAAGAAAGTTTTCAGAAGTAGCTTGGTTTTGTAATCGTGGTATTACAATAAGTCGAACCGATCGGTTTTCTAATAAGATATTTTTAGCATGTCTTTGTCCACCATCGTATTACGGTAACCAATGTCAATATTATAGTGATCGTATAACAATTTTTACTTATCTTGATGATTTAACTGATACATTAAAATCAAATTTTAATATTACACTTAAAATTTTATCATCATTTTTATTAAATGATACAGTTATTGATACACATGAATTTCATTATACACCAGCTTTGAATAATTTAAAAAAGAAACATATATTTTATTTTGTTTATCCACGACCGAGAATTTTATCAACAAATCAATTTTATTCTGTTCGTTTTGAATTATTTCAATTATCTATTATGAATTCAACAATTGATTTTTTAGCTATTTGGAAATATTCAATACCGTTTGATTTTTTACCAGCATATCGTTTGGTTAAAGTATTGAAGTATAAAGCAATAAATCAAACAAATCATCTATGTAAAATAAATAATCCTTGTCGAAATAATGCAACATGTTATCCATTAATGAATAATGATCGATTTTATTATTGTTATTGTGGTAATACATCCTATGGTCGTCATTGTGAATATACTTCTAACAATAGTTCTTGTTTGTAAGTAATATAAAATTTTATTTTTTAAAAAAAATTTTATTTTATAGAAATCATTCGAATAATTACTTATGTCGTCCGAATTATTTCAATTCAAAACCATATTTAATATGTTCAGCAAATCGTTTTGGTTCACAATGTAACATTGAACGACAATGTGATTTATCTCGTGGTAAAAATCCATGTTTGAACAATGGTTTATGTTATATTGATTACAATCCATCATATTTACCAAATGATTACATATGTTTATGTTCAAATAATAAATATTTCGGTGAAAATTGTCAATATCAAAGTAGTATTATTAGCATTCATTATCAGAATTTATCATTTTTAAATGATGAATATAAAATAATTGCTTCATTGATACAATTATCAAGTGTAATTAATTTTCAAATGATTGTTTATAAACAAAATCTATATAAAAATGAACTATTAACTGGAACAGATATTATTTATGATGATAAAGCTGTACCACCAATTGGTATAATAAAGTTTTTCTATAAACAACAATCATCAAATTATCGTGAAATTTATTTTTTATTATACATTGCAGAAAATAGTACATCGATTAATTTAACATTAGTTTTAAATCAACAAACTTATTGTCCTCATACAAGTCTATTATTTAATATAGATGATGGTACAATCCTTAATCAATCGTTAAGTAAGTTTACTTTTATCCATATTTTCTTATACAATATCTTCTTTTTTTAAAGATTTTTATAATGATACAACGTATCATTCATTTAATTCATCTTTATTTATTTTCAAATATCATTTGTTATGTGATAATATTAAACAAAAATCTAGTCTATTATGTTTTCATGATGATGATTACTTTTGTTTTTGTGATGTAACTCAACATGCTGAATGTTTTTTGTATGATCGTTCGGTAGAACAATGTTCATATTGTTTATCTGGTGGTCACTGTATTCAAGGTGATTTAAAAATGAAATCAGATTATTTATGTTTATGTCCACAATGTTATTTTGGTTCAATTTGTCAACATAATACAAAAGTATTGAGTTTTAACTTAGAATCATTGATAACTGCAGATCTATTTTCATCATCTATTCTTATTCAAAAATTATCGATCAGTATTTATTTAATAACGGTGATTAGTCTTTTTCTATTTGGCTTGATTAATAATTACTTTTGTTTCATAACATTTCGTCGTCCACGTCCAAGTCTTATAGGTATCGGATGGTATCTGTTTATTAACAGTATCATATCGCAAATATCGTTGTCAACTTTATTACTAAAACTCATATATATTCTTCTTGGTACACAAAGTTTGATTACAAATGAATTGTTGAATATGATTTTATGTAAATTGATAAGTTTTCTTCTTTCTACATCAATAAGAATGAGTTATTGGTTAATGGGTTTTGTTACAATTGAACGCGTGTATGTAACAATGTATCCAAAAAGAGAATGGTTAAAAAGTCCTAGAATAGCTAAACGTATCATTTTTATCACTACATTGATAATATTTAGTTCACATATTCATGAACTCATTTATTATCAGATTGTTCCAGATCCAAAATATACACAATATGGTAAGAATATTAATTGAAATGATGTACTTTTGTTTACACAATAATGATCAATAATTTAAACTATATCATAAAATATTCATTATTTTTTATTTAAGGTACATGGTGTGTTTCAAAATATAGTTTGATATTATCGATTTATAATCAAACAAACACTTTTATCCATTATTTAGTTCCATTCTTTATTAATTTCTTATCCACATTTATTCTCATAATTTTAATTGCACGTAAACGCACTATTATTGATAAACAAAAATCTTTATTAACAGTTTATAAAATACAATTTGCAAGACAAAAAGAACTCTTTCTACCATCATTATTTATTCTATTTTGTGCTTTACCACAATTCATTATGTCATTTTCTCTAGTATGTACTGAACTAAATATTATATGGCAACGATATCTTCTCACATCTGCTTATTTTCTCTCGTTTTTTCCTCAAATTCTTGGATATTTCCTTTATATAATGCCATCAACATTTTATAAGAATGAATTTTCTTCTACGAATATTGGTAAAAGACTATTGAATAAGAACAGCGAAGCAAAAATTGATCTAAGAATAATAACAAAAACTAACTGATTTTGTTAATTGCGCATCTACCACTAATAGCTTAGTGTGTAAAATGATTTGTAGTATTAAGGATTTGCTTCATTTTGTAGAAATTTTTTATAAATTATCGTATTATAATGAAGTGACATCATGGTTACAATATTTCCAGATTGTTTCACCTCACATAAAGATAACGAAAATTAACATCTTATCTAATAGGGTGTGGATGTGGGTGGGTGTGGGTGTGGGTGTGGCCGTGGGTGTGGCCGTGGGTGTGGGTGTGGGTGTGGGTGTGAGTATGGGGTGGTTCTTGTCTACACGCACACCGACACCCACATTCACACCCACACCCACACTCACACCCACACCCAGCCACACCATACCCACACCCCACACCCACACTCTTATGTCAACACTTTGATTTTTCACTATGATTGCAGAGTTGCACTTTAAATATGTATCTCAAGTTATATATTTTCACTCAAGTGTAGCGAAAAAGAATGATTTTGGAACGCAAACAATGTCCGTTGTTTTTCCATTATACTTAATTGTCTGATTCATAATAGAAAATCTAAGGAAAATAATAGTTGTTGAATAAATTTGGAGAGAGTAACAGTATGCAAGCTATCAAAGAGTCGTAAGTTTAATGAAGAAATAGATTATAATGGCTCCCACGGTGACAATACATGTCCAAGCACACCATCCGAGGAGCTTAGCTCTGAAAAACACCCGTTGAATATATTTGGTGTCGTTCACATTCGGAAATGGAATGTCTATTGGTATTGGTACGTCCAGAAACTTACATAGAGGAGCCCATCCTTCTTTAACATTGTATACGAGTAATTCATCACTTCTATTTTCGTTGATCACTCGTGCATTATGTAAGTCGTGAGTTCGTGGCCCAATTTCACCATAATCATTCATCCACCTTTTAAAAACCTTTTGGTTGACAATACACTGCATACGGAAAGATCGAATTGGATAAATGGATATGTAATAGAATATATCAGTAGCGCTCTGTGCAATTGTATTTGTCACACTTTCAAACCATTTTTCTCCGCTATCACGTACTGTGAGTATTATTTTCGCTTTCGGATAAGCCTTATGAATTTCCTTGTAAAAACTTTGTGTCGGAGCGTCCACTGTCGATCCATAGCCTTTCATTATTTCATAAAAATCGACTTTATGTCCATCCAATGCTCTTGAGAATAGTATACGTCGTTCGGGTTTAAAGAATAATTCGGCCATATGATGGCAAGGACCAAAGCCGAGTTGTTCTAAAGCAGCTTTCAGTGATGAAGTGCCTGTTCGTGGTAATCCAGCTCCAATAACTCTTAGATAATCCGCATGATCAGTATCCATCTTTTCACGATGAACTATTCTACCGCCAGAAAGTATTCTGAGCATTTTATTCAATTTTCTAAAAGCATACCAAGTGGAGAGGTTTGACGAACTTTTAGATATTTAATAAGCGATACAAAACGTATTTGATAAATAAATCTAGAACACAAGCCATGTGCGCATCTTCTTAAGCTCAATTCAATTGTTCAACTGTTAATTATGGTTTTTCCACTATGGCACAGAGTGAGAGTGAGACGAAATCGTGCTTACATACATCACTAATGTAGAATTCCAGAAATCAATTCGAATTTCTAACCCTCGTAATTCCCAAGATTTCGAGCCTAAATGTAAATCGACTTTTCGATTCCTATATTGTTGATCCCCTACGAATTCTTGCAAGTGTGATCGTCGATAGTTTGAATACTACAAGTCGCACTATCAATACGTAACTCTACTATATAATTCTATATAATAGATACGTCTTTGCCAAGTAATATAAAATCAATACCCGAACGAAACAAGTTTTGGGCACAGATAGTCTCTTATAAGACGAAAATTTTTATCCTATGCCACAGTGCCATAGCAATGCAGGTTTTAGTTTATTACTTGGTAGAGAAGCATGAAAACAAATTTTCTAATCAGTATCAACTGTCATGAAGCAGGGCAATGCGAATAAGATCAGTAGTTTTCAATGGAATAGATTAGAACTGTTTTGTTTAACCGTCTTTCTTTTACGCACCATCAATATCTGTAAACAAGAGACAAACTGAACAATCATTGCCAGGACATAAGGGTGTGGGTGGGGTGTGGGTGTGGGTGTGGGTAGGGGTGTGGGTGTGGGTGTGGGTGTGGGTGTGGGTGGGTGTGGATGTGGGTGTGAGACTTCTCGTGATGTCGGTACCCACACCCACACCCACACCCACACCCACCCACACCCACACCCACACCCACCCACACCCACACC
>CAJNOL010004104.1:4982-17494 GCA_905250125.1 Rotaria sordida | reverse complement strand
TTTTTTGGTAAAAATGACACATAGATAATAGTATTTGAACTAAAAAAACAAGTAAAATCTTTCAAGGTTTGATAAGTATTTTTATGAAGTTATTTATTTTACAATGGATCAATTACTTATCTATGCATCAATTTTGGTTTGTATACTTATTAATGGGTACAGAATATTTTCGATAAAATGAGTTTTATTAGCTAATATCGTATTATTAATAATATAATATTTATTTATTTATGTCAAAAATGGCGCTAAGTTAATTATTTGCAATATTTCCTAATAATATCTATATTGTTATTTTATTGAATAAATATAAATCATAATGTAACGCCAATTTTACTCTTGATATGGAGGAAGATGAAAATAGTATTAACAACAAAAAAACGAAACGTTCGTATACACAGAATCTTATTAAGACTTCAAAGAAAATGTTGATCTATTTTATGTAGCATGTCATTCTTCATCATCGTAAATATTATTAATGCACGTATGAAAAGAATAACGGGTATGCCCAAACGACTTGTACGACAATTCAGAAAAGCAATGCCAAGGATTAGAAGTTTCGAAAAGTATGCATTTGTAATTTGATAGTTTTAAAATTTTAGCAGTTGTATTATTGTAAAATATTTTTTATTAAATTTGTCAGTTTAATTGTCTTGTTATAGTGCATATAAATAAAACAGTTCAAAATCAATTTTAACGTGTAATTATAGAGATATCTAGTGTCGCATTAAACATTTTGAATCACTGTTTCATGTTGACGAACTAGTTTATGTGAATGCATACATTTATCAAAATTCAACCTCTTAAATAATGTAGATTCAGAATGAAATTACATAATGATAATAAACGAATCAGAAAAGAAATTATCTGAAAATAAATATCAGACGGTTTTATATTCTGAAATGAATGATATTGTTTTGATGGTATTGAAATGTCGGCGAATCTGAAGTACTAACATGTTTGCCGATACTTTGATCTTCTCAATATTGTCAGTAGCTGTACGATAAATCATACATTGTATATCTACTGATGTAATGTCTGAGTGTTTATTTTTAATTATTTTAATGAGTAAATTATTTAAAGTGACTATGATAAATATTAGACTAATCTCACCATATGAATAGAAATAGTTTAAAAACAAATACGATTTAAAAAAGATAGTACTAATAAACGTTAGTTGTTTGAAAATATAAGCTTGAATTTATGTTGTTTCTAGTTTATTAACCAACAATGATTGAAATAAATATATGTTAAACATGTGTTAGATTCGCGAAAAGCATGTAATTTTAAATAAATAAACATATATTTATGCATAGCTGTATTTTTAAGCTGATGTATATTAATCATTATATGATAGAATAAGAACAAAGAGTAGTGGACCTGTTCTTATCTACTAATAACCAATTAAACTATAAAAGTTTTACTGATGTTTATTTCAATCGTATAAGTTTTTCATTGACTACCAGTCATAGGAACTGTAGCTAACAATGTGAAACACAACGAAAGATGATTTTTTATAAATTACGACCGAGTCGATTCAATTAATATTTATCCCCTAAACTGTGAGGATAGAGCCTAGAAACGGGAATTCATCTCACTGCACGTATCGTTTCTAGACCGCGGCAGTCTAGGGCCAAGTGAATCGACTTTCGATGAACGTTACTTGTAAATAATATTGATCGAAAAAATTTTTTTATTTTCTCTCTTTCAGTAATTCATTGTGTTAAAAAAGAAGTAACTACATTTTCTTTTTATATCTTTGTATTTTTGAGATAAATTAAGAAAAAAAAAAACTTGAATGACATAATATTGAATTCATAATGTCGTTATTTCAACAGAACATTTAAAAAAGAGGACCAATTCATTTGTCTATTCTATTTTTTCGTATTTAAAAAAATCTCCATATATTTATTTTACAGCTACCTTGTTTCTCGAAGTTGTAATCTCCGTTACCAACTGTGAAGAACAAGAAAGAAAAAAAAACAAAATTTATGCTCATGAAAAAGAAAAAGAAGTGTCGTTATTACTTTTTTTTTTCGTTATAAATTATTTAGTCATATTTGTGTCTATGCATATTCTATAATAATTATCAAATCAAACTATCTAATGAGGCGTTGTTAACGAAAATAATATTATAGTGTTGCAATTTTGACATTACTTTATTCATTAATAAACTATGTCTTATATAAATATCATAATGAGAAATCATTAAGAGACTATAAAAAGACTTAATAATTAGAAAAATATCTTGATGATCAGCGAAAATAAATATTCAGATAAAAAATTTAATGATAGTCATAGTGAGATAAAATAAGGTCAGTATGTTTCTTTCTATAACTTGGGGTGTGAGTGGGAGATAATAGAAGATCCACACTCACACACACCCCAATACCCCACACCCATCCCAGGATTAATAATCATAATTAATTTAAGTTAAATATTTTTCAAATATTTTCTATCCAAATTTGTCATTTTGATTAAAAATATGCTACGTATAGTATAGTATAAAGGAGTTTCTCAAAAAAAAAGCAGTAGAAAAAATGCAATATGTAACTAATTATTAGTTTATATACTCAAAAAATACTGTATTTTTGTAATGAATTAAGTAGTGTATAATTTTCTAATAAGGCATCGATGAGTCGCTGTTTAGATGTGATCTTATATTGAGGATATCCATGTATTCTAAAGGAAGGGGATATTTATCTATAAATTTACAGGCAAGTATTATGTCTCTACGATTAACAGTAGCACTGATATCATAGTTCACATTGGAATACTGTAGAGATTGCGTTATCTCGATCCTGTTTAATTTTTAAATAGGAGCACAGATTGTGCAAAAAAACTGAATGAAGGACAAGTTCTTTTATTGACAGGTAATATTTCATATAGAGTAATATGCATGTATCTATCGCCGTTATGTCAAATTCAAACTATAACCATCTGTTACCATA
Organism: Rotaria sordida; assembly: GCA_905250125.1. NCBI lineage: Eukaryota > Metazoa > Rotifera > Eurotatoria > Philodinida > Philodinidae > Rotaria > Rotaria sordida. The sequence goes on along the minus strand of CAJNOL010004104.1, from coordinate 14,546 downwards.
TAATAATAATCATCGGATTTTTTATTGTTCATTTACATTGAATCTAAGCTGAAACATCTGCCAATCAATGATGTCTTATACGATATTTTTAATTATGTTGTGTGGTTCAATTGGACCATATTCTTTACATATATTACTATATAATACAGAACCTGATAGTTCTTCATTTGAAACACAGTCATATGATTGTATCTATTATACTTATACTGAAGATTCCGAGTCAAAAGATGTTCGACAACCAATAAAATATTGTATTCGAACAAATCAATCAATTGAATTAACAAGAAGTTTTTCAACCGATATGAACGACCATGACTGTTTGCAACGTGGGAAAAAATATGATTTTAAAGTATTGAATAAAATGAATATAATACCATATGATTTATTAATGTGGAATTCAGGCGTTGGATTAGTTGATAGATATGCGGCATATTTAAACAAGTTTGTATAGGAATATTTGTTTTTAAAATAATATTTAAAAGGAATTTTGTTTTAGTTCTACTGATCACAATAATCTTTTCATTTGTAATTGTACTAAAGATGGTACATTTGGTAAATTTTGTGAATATGAATTGATTACTTTGCTTAATCCAAAAAATTTTGAAAACTCAGTGCGTTTTCTATTAATATTGAGACAAACATATCTATTAGGAAGTCAAATTTATGGTCAAATAATGTGTTATCAGCCTTCATTTCAATGTTATTCTGGCTCAAGATGTCTTGATTGGCGAGATATATGTGATGGTAAGTCACTAAAATATGACAGAACAAAAACCAGAAAAAAATGCTTTTGTATCTATAGGTAAACAACAGTGTTTAAATGGTGTTGATGAAGATCATTGCGAAAAGTTGTTGTATAATGAATGTGATCCTCTGACGGAATATCCGTGTTCAAATGGCCAATGTATCGATCAAGAGTTTTTTCTTGATGGTTTTTTTGACTGTCAAGATGCATCTGATGAGCAATTGCTTCCAACTTTACAGTGTATTATAAGAGCAAATTTTCTGTGTGATGAATTAATATCTACAAGAAAAATGTATTTTTCATGGGCGATGGTGATTCTATTCTCGATATAGCAGTATTTAGACGCGATTTAGTTGATGGTTTATTATGTTATTCGTATAGAGATAAAAATTTTATGTGTGAACTTGATCCTTACAAGCCAATGTGGACAATGCCAGATGGTCGATGTTTATATTTTGGTTCACAACATCCAGATGAAGATTATTGTAGTTTTTTGCATAAATGTGCACTGACCAATGGTCGAAGTATTGATTGTCCGTGTATTGGTAATCAATGTCGACAAAATATACAAAATAATTGTCCTTTATCTAAATTTCCACCTTATATAGGACAATTTACAAAATATCCATTATCACCAACATATGCACCATTTGTTCATACATTTTATAGTATAACACATAATTATGAGCGAAATAAATTACCTGATATTTATGTATTTAATGGTACAATTAAATGTGTTGGTTATCAAGTTAATGCTCAAGATTATGTTATATCACATACAGATCTTTTACAATTCTGGGGTAATCGTGCTCATCAAAGTCCATTTGAAATTAGATATTGTATTCTCGGTCTGGAAATACCACAACTTACCAATGATATGGTTGGTTCAGCGATGTACGATCGATTCTGTTGGAATAATACATATTCGAATGATTTAATTTTTCAATGTCCAATAACGAATGATTGTTTAACAAGTTATCACGTACGAGATAATCTACAAAATTGCCCGACAAGTTCGTAATCATGTACAATTTTTATCTATTCGAAAAAGTCAATAGATTTTAACATAGAATCTACTAGGAGTATCAATAGCATTGTCTTTAATTAGATCATATTATCTATGTCCATATATTAGAAAAGTGATTACAAACGTAATAGTCTGACAATATAAACAGCTAGCTATCTGCAGCTTGAAGCACTTTAAAAGAGAAAAAAAAATTGATTTCTGATCAGTATTAATCAATTCCTTGGGTATACATTTTTAAAGCATGTGTTTATTATTTTCATAACAGATGTTAAATTCAGAAATGACTATTTAATACAGAAAATCAAACTTTTCTAAGTTGTATAAGATCGAAATAGCTAGCTACTGTAGTTTCATTCAGAAGTTATAAGTATTTTTCTATGAATTTCGAAATTAATCATACAACTCTATTTTGCTTTTGACATTTGCATGAGTTTCCTAGAATAGTTTCCACAACATATTTCTCTTTTTTTTAAATAGATCATGATGAAATTTTGTCTTCGATTGGTGATTGTTCAAAAATCCAAAAATATCGCTTTAAATGTTCAGATAAAGAACATTCATGTTTCCTACCGGACACAATTGGAAATGGAAATTCTGATTGTATACTAAGTAATCGTGATGAATATGTGGTTGAACAAGATTTATTATTATCAACTATTAAATGTACTGAAAGGAATTCTAATGATTGTAAATTTTTACGCAAATATATTGAAGATTCAACTTTGTCCTCCTTTGTTCAAATTACAAATTCATCGAATGAACTTAGCATGATTAAACCATTAACAGCAAATAAAATCCGATTTCGTGATTATTGTAATTCATTTTGGGATATGAATTATGGTTATGATGAGACATTGTGTAAGGAGTGGAAATGCCCATCAGATTATTTCCAATGTCAAACAGGGCAATGTATTCCTCTCAAATGGCTTTGTAATGGTATCTGGGATTGTTCGGATGGAAGTGATGAAGAAGCTTTTCAACTAATTACTGAATTAACATTACATAATTCCATATTAATATCAGATTTAAAATTAAAAAAAGAGGAATGTAAACAAGTCAATCGAATTCGTCCATTTAATACTTTTTGTAATTCAACAACAGAATTTCCATGTATTCGAAGTGATGCTATTAAAAATCCATTTAATTTCACGTTAAGCAAACCATGTATACCTTTATCGAAAATCGGTGATGATTATATTGATTGTCTTGGAGGAATAGATGAACGTAATAAATTCAGTTGTGCATCAAATGAGATGCTAGGTTTTAACTATTATTGCCAAGCTAGTTTTTTAAAAAATACTTCGCAATCTCATTGTCTATCCACTGATAGATTATGTAAAATACACTGTCCCGATAATGAAGATGATTTTATGTGTTTTTATGAACGATATGTAACTAATGAAACAAAATTACGTTGTGATAATGAGACAACTATTGATTATACAGAACATTTAAATGATTTTTATTGTTTAAATGGAACTTGTATACCGAACGGAAAATGTAATCAACGAATAGAGTGTGAATATGGTGAAGATGAATATTTTTGCATAACTGGACCTATGTCAAACTTTCCTCAAATGTCTCGTTATCGTATGTATACTGACATTCCACAATATTCATTAAGTCAATCACATCCCATACTTTTATCTGATTTTCCAAAACAAGAAAAAGAAACAATAGTTGAAAGAATAAGCAACAGTGAAGATATGAACTTGAATGAGCAAAGATTTATCATGAGTAAGTTTGTTTCTTTTTTGACTAAAAATATTTATATATGAAACAGTTTGTAAGAACATTCATCGAAAAATTTAATGCAGAAAATTTTGTTAAGGCCCCTCCTCCACTCAAAAATGTCCGTTTTCGCCAAAATCGTCGGAATTGAGATAAATACATGGGGAGATAGCCCGTCTTCTGCTCTTTCAGAAAATATATTGGTTTTCCTTCGATACCTTGTTTTTGGGCAAAATTTTCGATTTTCGCTAACCTCTTCTTGAAAAATATGCTTATTTTGAAAAAAACGAAAAATGTTTTTCATTTTTTCTCGGCTTATGAGTTTTTGATCTTGCTTCCAAGATTTCTCGGTATAGGGTCTTTCAATATATTAAAATTTTTGTTTTCTGTTTGAAAGAGCCCATCGAGATGCAGGGCACCACAGAGTTCTTTTTTAAATTAAGCTTTGTTTTTTATTATATGTACAGACATGTAACTAGACACCCATTTTTGGTGCCTTTTTTCAGTTATTGAACTTTTGATCTCCTTTCTCCGCTAAAAAAGTAAGAATTTAAAAAATAGGACTCTGTGGTGCCCCGCATCCTGACATGCTCTTTCTAATGAAAAAAAGAATTTATATATCTTGAAAGACACCGGATCGAGAAATCTTGGAAGCAAAATGAGCTACTTTTGAGCCTTGTCTGGTTCATATCTCTGTCAAACGTCATGGAATCGCGCTGAAATTTTTATCACAACCTCCTCACTTCAGCTCCAACATATGCTCCAAATTTCAGCCTATTTGAACGTAATTGGGTTGAGATCGGTTTTTGAGTGGGGAACTTAACAGAAAGGTTTTTTGGATAATTTCTGTGTGTCTTGAAAACAATATAAGCAAAATAATATCTTTTCCTTTTTTTTTATTCGTACAGATACTTCCACTAGTCAACATAATCCATATGATAAAGAACTGCCTCCAAACGTTCTTCATATTTTGAATAATCCACTGTATCAATCTCAAGAGGAACAAAGAAAGTTTTCAGAAGTAGCTTGGTTTTGTAATCGTGGTATTACAATAAGTCGAACCGATCGGTTTTCTAATAAGATATTTTTAGCATGTCTTTGTCCACCATCGTATTACGGTAACCAATGTCAATATTATAGTGATCGTATAACAATTTTTACTTATCTTGATGATTTAACTGATACATTAAAATCAAATTTTAATATTACACTTAAAATTTTATCATCATTTTTATTAAATGATACAGTTATTGATACACATGAATTTCATTATACACCAGCTTTGAATAATTTAAAAAAGAAACATATATTTTATTTTGTTTATCCACGACCGAGAATTTTATCAACAAATCAATTTTATTCTGTTCGTTTTGAATTATTTCAATTATCTATTATGAATTCAACAATTGATTTTTTAGCTATTTGGAAATATTCAATACCGTTTGATTTTTTACCAGCATATCGTTTGGTTAAAGTATTGAAGTATAAAGCAATAAATCAAACAAATCATCTATGTAAAATAAATAATCCTTGTCGAAATAATGCAACATGTTATCCATTAATGAATAATGATCGATTTTATTATTGTTATTGTGGTAATACATCCTATGGTCGTCATTGTGAATATACTTCTAACAATAGTTCTTGTTTGTAAGTAATATAAAATTTTATTTTTTAAAAAAAATTTTATTTTATAGAAATCATTCGAATAATTACTTATGTCGTCCGAATTATTTCAATTCAAAACCATATTTAATATGTTCAGCAAATCGTTTTGGTTCACAATGTAACATTGAACGACAATGTGATTTATCTCGTGGTAAAAATCCATGTTTGAACAATGGTTTATGTTATATTGATTACAATCCATCATATTTACCAAATGATTACATATGTTTATGTTCAAATAATAAATATTTCGGTGAAAATTGTCAATATCAAAGTAGTATTATTAGCATTCATTATCAGAATTTATCATTTTTAAATGATGAATATAAAATAATTGCTTCATTGATACAATTATCAAGTGTAATTAATTTTCAAATGATTGTTTATAAACAAAATCTATATAAAAATGAACTATTAACTGGAACAGATATTATTTATGATGATAAAGCTGTACCACCAATTGGTATAATAAAGTTTTTCTATAAACAACAATCATCAAATTATCGTGAAATTTATTTTTTATTATACATTGCAGAAAATAGTACATCGATTAATTTAACATTAGTTTTAAATCAACAAACTTATTGTCCTCATACAAGTCTATTATTTAATATAGATGATGGTACAATCCTTAATCAATCGTTAAGTAAGTTTACTTTTATCCATATTTTCTTATACAATATCTTCTTTTTTTAAAGATTTTTATAATGATACAACGTATCATTCATTTAATTCATCTTTATTTATTTTCAAATATCATTTGTTATGTGATAATATTAAACAAAAATCTAGTCTATTATGTTTTCATGATGATGATTACTTTTGTTTTTGTGATGTAACTCAACATGCTGAATGTTTTTTGTATGATCGTTCGGTAGAACAATGTTCATATTGTTTATCTGGTGGTCACTGTATTCAAGGTGATTTAAAAATGAAATCAGATTATTTATGTTTATGTCCACAATGTTATTTTGGTTCAATTTGTCAACATAATACAAAAGTATTGAGTTTTAACTTAGAATCATTGATAACTGCAGATCTATTTTCATCATCTATTCTTATTCAAAAATTATCGATCAGTATTTATTTAATAACGGTGATTAGTCTTTTTCTATTTGGCTTGATTAATAATTACTTTTGTTTCATAACATTTCGTCGTCCACGTCCAAGTCTTATAGGTATCGGATGGTATCTGTTTATTAACAGTATCATATCGCAAATATCGTTGTCAACTTTATTACTAAAACTCATATATATTCTTCTTGGTACACAAAGTTTGATTACAAATGAATTGTTGAATATGATTTTATGTAAATTGATAAGTTTTCTTCTTTCTACATCAATAAGAATGAGTTATTGGTTAATGGGTTTTGTTACAATTGAACGCGTGTATGTAACAATGTATCCAAAAAGAGAATGGTTAAAAAGTCCTAGAATAGCTAAACGTATCATTTTTATCACTACATTGATAATATTTAGTTCACATATTCATGAACTCATTTATTATCAGATTGTTCCAGATCCAAAATATACACAATATGGTAAGAATATTAATTGAAATGATGTACTTTTGTTTACACAATAATGATCAATAATTTAAACTATATCATAAAATATTCATTATTTTTTATTTAAGGTACATGGTGTGTTTCAAAATATAGTTTGATATTATCGATTTATAATCAAACAAACACTTTTATCCATTATTTAGTTCCATTCTTTATTAATTTCTTATCCACATTTATTCTCATAATTTTAATTGCACGTAAACGCACTATTATTGATAAACAAAAATCTTTATTAACAGTTTATAAAATACAATTTGCAAGACAAAAAGAACTCTTTCTACCATCATTATTTATTCTATTTTGTGCTTTACCACAATTCATTATGTCATTTTCTCTAGTATGTACTGAACTAAATATTATATGGCAACGATATCTTCTCACATCTGCTTATTTTCTCTCGTTTTTTCCTCAAATTCTTGGATATTTCCTTTATATAATGCCATCAACATTTTATAAGAATGAATTTTCTTCTACGAATATTGGTAAAAGACTATTGAATAAGAACAGCGAAGCAAAAATTGATCTAAGAATAATAACAAAAACTAACTGATTTTGTTAATTGCGCATCTACCACTAATAGCTTAGTGTGTAAAATGATTTGTAGTATTAAGGATTTGCTTCATTTTGTAGAAATTTTTTATAAATTATCGTATTATAATGAAGTGACATCATGGTTACAATATTTCCAGATTGTTTCACCTCACATAAAGATAACGAAAATTAACATCTTATCTAATAGGGTGTGGATGTGGGTGGGTGTGGGTGTGGGTGTGGCCGTGGGTGTGGCCGTGGGTGTGGGTGTGGGTGTGGGTGTGAGTATGGGGTGGTTCTTGTCTACACGCACACCGACACCCACATTCACACCCACACCCACACTCACACCCACACCCAGCCACACCATACCCACACCCCACACCCACACTCTTATGTCAACACTTTGATTTTTCACTATGATTGCAGAGTTGCACTTTAAATATGTATCTCAAGTTATATATTTTCACTCAAGTGTAGCGAAAAAGAATGATTTTGGAACGCAAACAATGTCCGTTGTTTTTCCATTATACTTAATTGTCTGATTCATAATAGAAAATCTAAGGAAAATAATAGTTGTTGAATAAATTTGGAGAGAGTAACAGTATGCAAGCTATCAAAGAGTCGTAAGTTTAATGAAGAAATAGATTATAATGGCTCCCACGGTGACAATACATGTCCAAGCACACCATCCGAGGAGCTTAGCTCTGAAAAACACCCGTTGAATATATTTGGTGTCGTTCACATTCGGAAATGGAATGTCTATTGGTATTGGTACGTCCAGAAACTTACATAGAGGAGCCCATCCTTCTTTAACATTGTATACGAGTAATTCATCACTTCTATTTTCGTTGATCACTCGTGCATTATGTAAGTCGTGAGTTCGTGGCCCAATTTCACCATAATCATTCATCCACCTTTTAAAAACCTTTTGGTTGACAATACACTGCATACGGAAAGATCGAATTGGATAAATGGATATGTAATAGAATATATCAGTAGCGCTCTGTGCAATTGTATTTGTCACACTTTCAAACCATTTTTCTCCGCTATCACGTACTGTGAGTATTATTTTCGCTTTCGGATAAGCCTTATGAATTTCCTTGTAAAAACTTTGTGTCGGAGCGTCCACTGTCGATCCATAGCCTTTCATTATTTCATAAAAATCGACTTTATGTCCATCCAATGCTCTTGAGAATAGTATACGTCGTTCGGGTTTAAAGAATAATTCGGCCATATGATGGCAAGGACCAAAGCCGAGTTGTTCTAAAGCAGCTTTCAGTGATGAAGTGCCTGTTCGTGGTAATCCAGCTCCAATAACTCTTAGATAATCCGCATGATCAGTATCCATCTTTTCACGATGAACTATTCTACCGCCAGAAAGTATTCTGAGCATTTTATTCAATTTTCTAAAAGCATACCAAGTGGAGAGGTTTGACGAACTTTTAGATATTTAATAAGCGATACAAAACGTATTTGATAAATAAATCTAGAACACAAGCCATGTGCGCATCTTCTTAAGCTCAATTCAATTGTTCAACTGTTAATTATGGTTTTTCCACTATGGCACAGAGTGAGAGTGAGACGAAATCGTGCTTACATACATCACTAATGTAGAATTCCAGAAATCAATTCGAATTTCTAACCCTCGTAATTCCCAAGATTTCGAGCCTAAATGTAAATCGACTTTTCGATTCCTATATTGTTGATCCCCTACGAATTCTTGCAAGTGTGATCGTCGATAGTTTGAATACTACAAGTCGCACTATCAATACGTAACTCTACTATATAATTCTATATAATAGATACGTCTTTGCCAAGTAATATAAAATCAATACCCGAACGAAACAAGTTTTGGGCACAGATAGTCTCTTATAAGACGAAAATTTTTATCCTATGCCACAGTGCCATAGCAATGCAGGTTTTAGTTTATTACTTGGTAGAGAAGCATGAAAACAAATTTTCTAATCAGTATCAACTGTCATGAAGCAGGGCAATGCGAATAAGATCAGTAGTTTTCAATGGAATAGATTAGAACTGTTTTGTTTAACCGTCTTTCTTTTACGCACCATCAATATCTGTAAACAAGAGACAAACTGAACAATCATTGCCAGGACATAAGGGTGTGGGTGGGGTGTGGGTGTGGGTGTGGGTAGGGGTGTGGGTGTGGGTGTGGGTGTGGGTGTGGGTGGGTGTGGATGTGGGTGTGAGACTTCTCGTGATGTCGGTACCCACACCCACACCCACACCCACACCCACCCACACCCACACCCACACCCACCCACACCCACACC
>CAJNOL010004103.1:0-17495 GCA_905250125.1 Rotaria sordida | reverse complement strand
ACTGATTGAGCTGAAACTTTCTGTAAATTTATATATCAATAAAGGGTATGGGTGTGGCTGTGAATGTGGGTGTACATGTGCATGTGAGTGTGGGTGTGCATGTGCGTGTGAATGTGGGTGCGGGTGTGAGCCGAAGGAACACCCATACCCTCACACACACACCCTCACACTCACCCCCACACCCACACCCCGTACCCACACCCCGTACCCACACCCCACACCCTGAAATCATCAGAGCAGTTGTTGGATGTAATAAAGGATTGGTGGCAAGGTGTCTCCTATTCAAAATTCATCACCTCAATTTCTCTTTGAGATGGACATACTAAATTTAGAATATCGGATTCTTCATCATTAAATCCTTTAATTTGTTCTTGTAGTTCTTTTTCTTCCTCCTAAATAATAAAAGAATTAATGGTATTGTATGTGTGATATTGTTAATTGAATCAAATTTACTGATGCCCAATGTTCATTGTCATGATTTTTCATTTTGACGATTGTTTCTTGGATCAATATTTGCATCAGCCATATTTTCCTAGATGAGCATGTGAATATTTTTTGTTTGATCACAACTGACTAGTTTATTTCTAGTCAAATGGTGATATATTCTAAATTCACAGCTCGGGAAACCAAGACAATTTGAGGAAGTCAAAGAATTCATGACATATGTTGAAGTTAGAGAACTGTATCTTGACAATATAAAATCTTAAGGACTGAAGAAAATCTTAGATTTACATGAATATTATAGATTTATGCTTCGAGACTATCATAAAACTGAATACGTTCAAGATTACACTGTGTAATATCAATAGAAGATTATTATCTTAAAGAATCTTGTCCTAGTGTGAAGATGTAGATCTTTAAACTTCAAATGGATATTGAATTCATTAAATAGTAGTGAGTTGCAACTTCTTGGACCATGCGCATTGTAGACAATCTTAAGGGTAATTTGTAAAATAATACATACTGTGTTTCTACCCTGCAATTCCACGTCATTTGGTTTACCAATCATAGTTGTTTGTTGAAATTCGAAAGATTTATTATGAACTGCTAACTAAGTAGACGTTTCAGCTGATGTCTATAAGAATTATTTGATTCCAATCAGTAAAACGACTGTCAATGAGAAATATAATTACCAATTCATTGTTTTGATGACGTAATACATAAAATGTTGTGATATTCGTCTCTTGTTCATTTTGAGTATTCTGAAAGCTGTGCGACGTTTTTTTTATATTGACAGCTAATAGAGGCCTACTGTAACGAAAATGGTGATGCAGCTCTACCACTGGTTGGGCATTGATGTTAATGAGCTACTAGTGCATTCCACTATCGTTATGACAAATGGGGAGACATAGTTTTAGTGCCTTAAGACACGATGTTTATTCGACTATGTTCTACATCCAAATGTAACTATCTTACACAAAACACGAGCTTATATACTGGAGAGAAAATAAGGAAGAGAAAGAATAGATGGTACAATACAAAAGGGAGAAGGGAAAGAGGAAAGATATAACAGAATATTCCACATTACAAGGTTAGTCAATGGTTGCTGTTGAAGGGACGTCCATCTTCTTATGTCAACCTTGTTGGTCCAATGACATTGAGAAGATGTGCCTGTTAGCGTCGTATGACGCAATAACGATTAACGTACAATCGTATCGTTTACATATGAAAGACTCATTTTTATACATGAGTAAAATAAGAGACGATGATAAGAAAGATGATGAAGCCAAGGAGAGAATAGATACAGAAGAGCAATGGAATAAAAACACATAGATCAGAACAATATGTATCATATATAATTAAATGGAAAGCGCATTGCGACAGACAGAGAACAAGGTTCCATCATGGGTAGATAAACGTAAGAGTAACGCAGTTAAGAACATACGTATTATTGATTGTACAAGAGCACACTGAGAAAGATAAGATATCACATGGGATAATATGTCTATCGGCACACTTACCTTTTTAGAATTTGATCTCAGTGTCTTGAGTGTGGATGTGGGTGTTACTATCGATACAAGCCACACCCACATATGATACTTACATTGTCTTACTAGCAACATCAAGTAACTTCGACATATTCTAATGAGCTTAATTTTTCCAATATTCAATAGAAAAATCATCAATCCTTTTAAAAGTCTTTGATCACACTCTGGAGAAAATTATCATTTTCCAAAAAATGCCTTTCTTTAAGGATAATACCGAAATAAAATGATATTTATCTCACGCTAATTACTTAGCCACCCAATTTCAAGGGGAGGGTTAAACAGAACAACTTGACCTTAATATCAAGTATTAAGTAATTCGTTAACACTTAATATTACCAATTATGTGATGGCTGCTGATCTTTTTTATTAATATTAACGGTTAAGTAGAACCATTCAAGATTTGTTTTAATTAATTCACGTTAAAAAAAGCATTCAGTCTAAGCATCACCTCTCACCTTACGAATTTTCTTATTATCAAATAAATACTCTGGCATTTTTATTTATTAACAATTCAATCGTGTTTTAGTCAAATTTATTATTAATTAATCAGTTATTGTTGAAGGCCTCCTCCTCCTCCTCAGAAAATCCAATTTTTGAAAGAAATATTGAAGTTGAGTTTTTATCATTGGAAGATGCAACGAAGCTTCCTCTTTCGGAATATCTATGACTTCGAGGAAAATGATCAGATTTTCAAAGACTTATCACATCAAACTTTGATTCTATCACCATATTTTTTGAGAAATTTTCATGATTTTCAACGTTTTCAGTTTTGGAAAAACTGCATTGCCACATGCGTTAGCTTTGAGTAGAACATTTTTGTATTACCTAGCGTGTCAGATGGCGTTAGCTACCATCATCTCTTACGTGCTTTAAAATGATCCATTGCAGTGAATTAATAAAATATGATTTTAATATGATTTTTGTTGAATTTCAATGAAAAAGTTCAGTTCTAAAATTTTTTAGTGTTTTTTCTCAAAATGGTGGTCGCAGGACGCATCTCCAGCGAAAGTCAACTACAATACGATATAAAGTCGAATATTTTTTTTGTTTGAAAGAGCATATTCGAATGCTGTGCCTATGAGAGCCCTTTTTTTTTGAAATAGACTTTGCTTTTATTCTATTAAAAAGCGCCTTCTTAAATAGAGCGCCATTTTTTGAGAGTTATTTCAGTAACCGAACTTGTCAAGATTCTTTTTCCATTAAAAGATAAAATTAAAAAAAAAGAGCCCTCATAGGCACTGCATCCGAACATGCTCTCTCAAACAAAAAAAAATGAAATATATATATATACTGAAGAGTCACTGAGAACTTTTGGAGATGTGATAAGCCATTTTTTGACCCTTATTGAGTTCGTATCTCAGTTACACGTCATGATAGAAGGCTGAAAATTTTATCACACACATCCTATCACAGGTCCAACATATCCTTCAAATATCAGTCTGTTTGGATATTCTTAGGCTGGGATCGATTTTTGAGGGAGGAAGGACCTTAAAATGAGGCTTTGTTACGAGTCGAAAATGTGTTCAGTAAAATCAGGCAATCACGTGTAAAAAATCTCAATTGAAAATCAAACTCATAAAAATTTTGATTAATCGAATGCTCTCTCTACTCAATAATTAAAAAGATTGGCTAAAGATAAGGATCATATCTCGAAATCATTTGTATCATCATCCAAATTTTAATGAGTCGATGCAAAAAAAATAAAAAACAAAAAAAAAATTATATTTTAATCAAGTATCAAGTGAGACTACAACGTATGTGTTTAATATGGTTGAATATTTGATGAAATATATACATCCATTTGTTGTTATCATTTGTGACCGTTGTCAAGAACTCTGTGAATACCTTCAACTAAAGACTCTGGCTTATCTACAAAAATAAATTTAGCCTTGGGTGCATGTTCATGAATGATATTGACGATACGATTAAACCAGTGCAATGTAGCGACTTCACGTTGAAAATGTTCATCATAACCAGTGAGTCCACCACCTATTCTTTGTAGATAAATAGTCATTTTCTTGTTTTATATGTAAACTAGAGAATACACATACCGAGTGATACAGCATCCCAATCATTTTCTTTGAGAAGGGCAATCAGTTTTTCATCGCCTCCTGCATTATTTTCTAAACTACCATCGATCTTTATATTTTTGTAACCAAGTGCTTTTAAATTTTCTTCAGCTTGTTTTGCTGTAGATACACCACGACCTAGACCTAGAATTTTCCAATCGTAATTTATGGATGAAGATGATGCCATGCTATTTAATACGTTATGTTTTTGTATGATATGCTCGTTTGTTACAATACCCTACGTTCTTTCTTGCTTTTTCTATGATAACATATAATAGACGATGACGATGCAATTTTTTCACCATCATGCAGTCTGCATAGTGTTGCGTTTGTCATAGCACGTTGCATTTTTTTTCTTGCTTTCTGTACTACACATATAAGTGATGTTATTTGTATTTTCTTTTTCGTTTTTTTTTTCTTTTATCTTTCTGTCACACAACAGAATAATCATTCGAATGTCTCTCTTTCTACTCACAAAACTGCTTAATTTCACATATCTGATTATAACAAGCAAGTATGAGAGAAAGAAAAGAATGTAATACATACTAAAGACAAAGAAAAAGCAATAGGACAGAATAACAAGCTGAAACGAATCAAGGCTACCAGGCATGACGGTAAAATGTTTGGCAATGTGCTATCTATGTTTGTTCGCGCGTGTGTCGATTATTTTCCTTTCAATTCAACAGACATACTTGATCTAGATACTTTTTTACCAGAGTGTTCAGAGCGTGAGAAGAGTCATGATAATTCTATAGGTGATCGCAGAGTTAAGCCTCAGTTCTTCTACAGTTCCACGATTCTGAAAGCCAACATAGTGAATTATCTAACGTATAAGTGATAGAATTCAATGGGGATCAAGTTTATGAGCATTGATTTAAAATGATTTGATTGTAGCACTCATAATGAAGACGCATTTTATAATTACAACAACATTTTTCAAACAAAATAAAGTTTTTATCGTTCTAAAATGACTATGGTTAATTTTGTAGAGCATTTTTCTATTATAGAAACAAATTTCAAAGATCTGTTTTAATATAAAAATATTAATTTTACAAATCGAGTCAGGTCTTCTGACCAACATTTATGAAATCTTTCAAGATTTAGTCGAATGGACAAGTGATGTTTTCAATCGATAGAAGTTTCTTCCTTTGTGTCTCGTAAGTGTTTTTTAATTGTCCAACAGATTTAATCAACCGCTGAATTAGGATGAAAAGTTCATTTGAAGCGAAAATTTGTATAATCAAATTGATGTCAGTCAAGATAAACGAAGTCGACAGAAGTACGACCAAAAGCGCTTAATCAAAGAAAGCACAAGATGATCATTTGTTTTTGAGATTCAATGTCACGAATGTCGTCGGTTGATCCATTATTAGACGTTTATTAACTGTAAAACATGGATGCGGTCGTCACTCTCCGAATGAACCTTTGACTGATGTCACCAGTGAAATTCTTCTTGTCAAATCTGTAGCTAAATTAGACTAACTTAATTGGTATAGAGAAGACTCATACACACCCACCACCCACACCCTCAAGAGAGAGAGAGAAAGAAAGAAAGATAATATCATTTTTTTTTCATTCATTCATCATCAATTCAGAGCAGAGCACGAAACCGAATCGAATTCGAATGGACTTTTGGAGAAACCAAGTCGAATCGAATCGAATGGAAAATTTCTTCAATCGAGTCGAATCGAATCAGATTTGAGATGCCTTATTCAGCTTTTTTTTCCTTTCGATTATGTAATAATGTAACACGTTAGTGATGATTAGTTTACATGAACAACACATATAAGAGAACATAACACCAATTTAGAAGTTTTAATAAACTTCCTCTAATTGTTGTAAAAGCATTTGTTAACTATGAACATGTAATCAAATAACAAATATGTATGATATAATCTAATGATTCTTCGATAAGTTAAATACTCTTGATACATATTTATTGACAATTGTACAGAGCCTTTTGTCTTAACAAATTTCATAAGAGAAACAGTATATTCATTCTTTACTACAGACATGTAGAAGTAAAGTGATATGTGTATCTGTTCATATCGATACTGTTTAATTATGTCTACACATTTATTCTCTTTCAAATGTTTTGGTTAATGCTTTTGAATGAAGGATTATAAAGAAAATGATCTGCTACGATTTTATTGTAAAGTGATTTGGTTAATATTCGTAGCGGTTGATTCTTGTTGATCTAATTTTTGCGACATGCACTCAAGTTGCGAAATTTCAACTATTCAAGGATTAAGTTCAGTCTTATTTCTTGGAATGATCGACGTAGAAGTTTTACGAGCAACTTTATTCTGTAAAATCTGCTTTCTTATACACAGATGGTATGATAGAACTAAATGATCATAAAATATGTATGGAAGCACCACGTACATATAAGGTAAGGAAAACAGTAGAATAAATATTTGCCGAAGAGACAAGCGGAACATGTATGTCGAACATTGTGTACGAGAACAGTAGCATTATTTCTGCAGCTAGTGAAAGTCGAATCGAATCGACTGAAGATTTTCTCATTTTTTTCGCGCTCTGACCCCACTCATACCCATACCCACACCCTCAGATTATAACATGTTCTTTGTATTCTTCCTCCGCTTTAAAAATTGTATTTGTTGAGAGACGTCGTGAGAGTCACATGAATGGAACATAAAGAAACAAGCTGATAAAGTTACACATTAACACCCATACACATATCGAAAGAAAAATATAAAAAATCATACAATTGAGAATAAAATAGTAGGTCTAAGTAATGACATTCTATCGGAGTTAACTCGTCGTTTCTGTTGGTGTGAAACTAGGGACAAGGGCAAATATCGATGAGAACATTTTGTTTTTTGATACGATGTCATCTATTATACGTCGGGATAATGAAAACTTGTTAATTTATATTGTACATAAAATCAACCTAATTTATGTTTTCAAGTCAAACGCTTTTTTAGTGACCAACCTGTTTTATGTATTTCATCAGTTATGGGATTTCGTAATTTGTCGAAAGAGCTATCTCATAAGCTATAATAGAAGTTGACTTCTTGAAGATCAAATGTGCAAAATAATTGTGACAGGATTTTATTTCTCTCATTATGCAATCCAAATTGAATCGTTTCAGTTGCTGAAGTTTTACAAAGTGATCTATTGAGATACTGACTTTTTGGCGACAAGACTACATGAGATCTGCCGCATGAAAATCTGTCTGAAGTACCTTCTATTCTTTCAATATTTTCCAAGACAGAGACTTAACGTAAGTATAGGTGTGGCTACATGTGCATCGTTGTTACACGTAGGATCTGAGTTTTTTCTTTCCTTCACCCACATTCTCACTCTATGTTTGACTTTCCGTAACGTCATCAACTTGAGTGATGTCGTGCGGCCTTGATTTCACGACCGTGTCATGCGGTATAGTAATTGTCTATATTCGTCGAGTTAAACAAATAATCAATGGTTGGATAAAAAATAGTGTTAAGTTCTGTACATGTTCAGCAGAGCAGTTTCTAGAATATTGAATATAATGTCTTACCATAAAAGAAGAAAGTTTAGTGAAATATTTTCAAGAGTATAGAAAGGAAAAAAAATACACACAGATGTATGAAATTTCATTTGTTTAATTCATTGTATACCTCGTATGAAATTATTCAGCAGTCTCGCTGATCTAGTTGATCACTCAAACCTGTTCTTTTAAGTCTAACACTCCCAATATCACTAATATATTCAATATCTTTTGTACTTATCTATATATCTCATTATGTCGCTTATGTATATGAGTGAATAGCATCATCATTTTAGCGTTCGAGAAGAAAAAAGGATGTGAGTGTGTGTGTGTCTTCTATTCACCCAAATTTACAAGCATGCTCAAAGGCACACGACACACCCAGCCACACACATTCGAGTAGAAACAAAATACGATTTATTCTTTGGAATGTCGAATGATTTGCTTGGAGGTGAATGTTCCACACACGGAAATACTACTTAAATACGAGTGACATTTTTTTAATTTCACAATAGATTTTAATAATATTTTGAATTAATAATTAATGTTTTATTGTGCTTAAATCATTCTCCATTATTTCACAGTTAACCAATTTTGTATATTATGTCACAAGGCAAGTTCAGCAAGCAACAACAAATAGGAAAAGTACACATACAACTCCTAAAGAACAATTACATGTATTATATAGGATGCAGGTATAGATAGGGATTTGGTAGCTTGTATTTAACCTTCAGCTCGAAATATGGATATTACTTCTGAATCAAATCCACATACATAATTTGCAACTTGGCAATCGTTGCCGAAACAAAAAGTATTTATATTATTTTTGCCCAAGATCAAGTTCAAATCCAAATACTAAAGATTTGCTTCCAAATCCCAAAATCTTTTTCTAATTGCGCCGCACTTCTTCTAAAGTAGATCATTGTTGATGTCATCTTATCTTACTCAATTCTTTGAGATTTGGACCATTTGAGGCCAAATCTAAATCTTATCTCAAATCTAACAGCTCGTGAATTTTCATATAGCTTGTTTTACTCTTTGAATATTTTATTTTCAATGAAACACATCTCAAATCCAATGAAAATGTTTCATTTCGTATTTCTTTAAAATAGACATTCATATCTGTTAAACGGTGATATATATATTATCTTAATAGACTTGAGAATGACTCGGTCTATATCATCAAGTGACAAGTAAAATCAGAAACATAAAAATAAAATTCAATGTCATAAATCATTGAAGAAAATACTCGAGTTAAAAGTTACCCAGCTTATCTATCTATGTTGTAGAAAGTTAAAAAAAATAATCCAAAACGATAAAAATCGAAAGAAGAAAAACAATAAATCATCAGGAAGAACTATATGATCTAGAGACCAAATATAAATATTTAGTTAAACAATAAGGTTCTATTACTTACTAATGATTCGAATAGTTTATCAAAATCTACATATACGTTAGAGCATAGGTGCACTTCATTGTTTCATAATAAATTAATGAATGTATAAATCTCTGAAAAAAACAATTCTATATTCTCTGATAATGTGTACGGAATCAATTTGGATGCTTTTATATAGTCGTTCTCTTCCGCATTGTATATCAAAAAATGTTTGATAAGATTCATTGCAATAGATTAACTATAATTTTACTTCGATTTGATATTGCTCGAAGCAATGGGCAAAGTGGTGCATTATTGAAATGAAAAGTCCCTCTTTAAGGACGTAAAATTAATGCATCTATTCTCAACAATTGATATGTTTTAGTATAAGTAGAGAATCAATGAATATGATTTTTCGTTCGAAGACAGACTATCGATATTATTAATAGATGATTTCGATTTATTTAATGTAATCATGATTTTGAAAATGTCCAAATCATTCTGAACATAAATGCCGATTTGACAAATAATGCAAAACGACAATCTAATCCTGGTTTCAATGCACTATGTTCCTATGACTCTTGTTGTATAGACTTTCTACATTGCTTATCTATGTTATGAATAAATAAAAACACATTTTAATTTCAGTCTGGCTGTCAAATAAAGAGTCATATGTACTACTCATCAGGATTCTGATATGGATTCTTTAGACTTAGAAACTACAAGTTCTTTTCTATAGCATTTATATTATCGTTGACTATGATGTTACTAAACAATAGTGTTAATGAAATCATGTTTTGTTAGTTTTGAAACAAGAAGAAATTTCAATATATATTCGTCTTATAGCAGGTCAAACGGTTTATAATTGTGAGGATCCTCACTTTCGAGTAAGACTGTGCAAATGCAATGATCTATGCATAGATCGAAACTTACATGCACAACTATGAATACTGTTTGATATAAAAACTCTTAACAAAAGAGTTACAAGTGCTATTGACATTGATTTCATTCTATAATACTGCTGACAAATAAAATTGATCAAGATAAGAGCAAAATAAAAAATGATACTTCTCATTTTCTTTTTATTTGTTGCATTTTGTTCCCGATTATTGAAAAGATTTACGATTATTTTCTCTTAAAATTCTATTTTAGCAGAAAATGTCAACTATGATTTGTTATTGTGCGTGCCTAATCTCTGTCTTCTTGAGACAATACAACCCATGAATAGGTATAAAACAGATATCTATAAAACGACAAATCAATCTTTCAGCCATGCAAGAGAATGAATTTTTGTCAGCTTTTCTCCGGTACATGATCTAGTTTGTCCATAAACTCATAGATCCTACTAGACTAGATTTTTTTTTTAACTTGAACATAAATCTCATATCCTTTTTCGAGATCAACTTAATTTCGTTTACTTCAAGTGAAAATTTTGATTATCAATGTCTGAAACAGTCCAACTAATATAGTGGTATCTTTTTGTTGCTAAAATTTCCACTCGAATACATGTGACTTGAGGAGCACACCGCCTTATCAAAAAAATGTTATAGGATCTGAAATTAGATTGAAGAAAATATCAAAATTACTACTTTTAAGAGCAGTATGTTTTTTTGTAAATTTTTAGCGATATATCCTGTTATAGTCCCATCAAATATATCTGTGTCGATGTCATTGTATGGAAAAGAATCGTCTTCGTTATCTCTTGAGAAATTTCAGTTTAAATGATGATCCCAAAAACTGTTTACCTGACATGTATTATCCTACTCATTCGCATAAAATATTTTTCTACAGTCTAGAGAGACCGAAACGATGGAGTTAAGGCAAGCATTTGTAGACATTGGATGCAATAAATATATGTATTTAGCTTATCTAAAAATTTTACTCTTTCGAAATGATTAGATTAGATTGGACGAAAAAATTCGTTAGTTCTTCAAGGATGAGAATAAGAGTAAGCGTCCAATTGGTGAAACATCGTATGAGATTCATCGGGATATCTGACAATTATTAGGGGAATATTGAACAAAATCAGTATTGATTGACCCTAAAAATTTCTTAGATGATCACGGATATCAGACCGTTTAGAGTTTTAGAGCAATCTTTCCCAGGCACACATATACATGATGGATAGAAGTGTTAGCAGCAAAGAATCAATATAGATAAGTAAAACTATTAGCTTCAATTGTGTGATCTACAAAAAGTTTTGTTCAGATTTCTTCTTTAGTACTCACTCGATTGTCTAATAATCGAGCAGAATTTTTGTATTAATTTGTTTGAATGGCAAAGAAATTGAAAGACTGAAATTTTTCAGTAAACTGATGATTTCTTGCATTGTTTCGTTCTAATTTTTGTGCAATCTTCTTCATTTATCTGTCTTGTTTCAGCTACAGTTTTTTTTCCTATTGAATAGAAGATATGTGTCGTCTAGTTACAATTTTTATTCTTATTGGACTTACAGTCATCGTCTTTGCTAATGATCGATTATATAAGTCTATGGAACGCATTGATTGTTATCCGGAACGTGAATCTCCATTTTCAAATTTTTCGAAAGAAGCATGTTTAACACGTAATTGTCTATTCGACGATAATGCACCCCAAAATGAGATTCAATGTTATTTAAGATCGAACTATGGATATATCTTAGAATCGGATGTGCAACAAACAGATAATGGTATTCGTCTACAATTACGACGAAATCAAGCCGTTGCTAGTATGTTTCCTACTCCAATTGATAATGTCATGCTCGATGTACAATATTATACAAATGATATACTCAGATTTAAATTGTACGATGCGGATAATCAACGATATGAGGTTTGATCATGAAATAATTTATTGAAATGATTCTGTATATATTTCTTTTACTTCAAGGTACCTATTCCATTAACTTCTTCACCCGGTCGAGCATCATTGCCTCAATATGAATTCATTTATTCATCGAATTCTTCACGTGATAATATTTTTTCATTTCGAATTCAACGTCGAATCATTGGAACGATATTATTCGATACATCTCCCGGTGGTCTTGTACTAAATAATCAATTTCTTCAAATAGTCACACGACTACAATCACCACATATCTACGGATTTGGTGAGAATAATCATGATACACTGAAACATAATGTTGACGAACATAAAACATGGGGTATTTTCGCTCGTGATCAAGGTTAGTTTATCAGAAAAAAAAATCAGTCTATTTTCATGTTGAATCAAGTTTTCTTTTTGGATTCAGGTACCAAGTGGGATACAAATGCTAATCATTATGGTTCACATCCATTTTATCTCGTTATGGAACAAATACCACATTCAGCACAAGTTCCATCAGGTAATATGCATGGTGTTCTATTGCTCAATTCAAATGCAATGGATTATTCGTTTTCATCCATGCCATCATTAACAATGCGTACAATTGGTGGTATTCTTGATTTTTTTGTATTTCTCGGTCCAAAACCAGAACAAGTCATTCAACAATATACATGGCTTGTTGGTCGATCGATTCTTCCACCGTATTGGTCACTTGGTTTTCAACTTGCCCGTTGGAATTATTCGAATTTAACACATATGCAAAATGTTGTCAAACGAAATCGTGATGCTGGTATTCCACTCGATGTTCAATATGCTGATATTGATTATATGGATGAAAAAAAACTTTTCACTATTGATCCGATTAATTATCGTGGATTAAAAGAATATTTTGCTCAATTGAATACTGAAGGAATTAGAACAATTATTACACTTGATCCTGGTTCAATTGATGATCAAATTTATTATGCACCAACAATTGAAGGCATTCAAGAAGATGTTTTTATCAAATGGAATGATGGACAAACACCGGTAAAAGGTTCTTGTTGGCCTGGTGATGTTTTCTTTCCAGGTTAGTATTTATCATTTCATTTTATTCAAACAATCGAATTCAAATAATAAAGCCATATCAGATGACTTTTCACAGTTTTGATTTCTTATATTTTAATTTCATTCCAAGACAATGACACATATATTAATCAGTGTTCATCCAAGTCTGACTATATTTTCATTCGATTGTGATTCTTTTAAGATTATTCTACAGTAAAATGTAAATTGCAAAAATCTTTGGAAAAATGTCGAATTGACTTCAACTATTTTTTATTTGATAGAGTAAAGTCTAGACCGCAAATAAGTCTAGCAAATACTTGTTATTGTAATGAATTAGTACTGCACGATAATATACTTTATATTGATTTTAAAAAGAAGTCGTGCAACACTCGAAAACATTTATTTAACGAAATCCAAAGTATACATTGTGTTGTTTTTTGCCATTGATTTTTTTATTTATTAAATTGATATTCTAGCAGAAGGGATGTTACCAGAAAAAATTTTCTGATGAACAGCGTAACCAAAACTAAACTACGTATAGATGATTTGAACAGTGTTGTAAAGTTCTACTTGTGGCCATGTTTGGTTGAAACTTTCATTCAGACCACGCCGCGAAATGAACAGCTGAAAACAATGAAAAATCAGGTTACAAGCACACATTTTCATCATTGCTCTATGTCAATATGTTTCATCATCCAGACTTTGCTGTTTCAAACAAAAAAAAAACTAAAAATCAAGGTTCATTCAATATTCCGCTGCTGAAAAATACATTTTGACATTTTTCCAAAGACTTGCAATGTATGTTACTATATCATTTTTCTGAAAGACAATAGTTCATGAGTGTTGTAGTATACAGTGAAAGTAGTACATGATCTTCTTCATGTTTCATAGAACGCGATCAGTATCGAGAGATTTTTTTTCTAATATCAATTGCAGACTGAGAGGAACATGGAAAAACATTTCTGGTTACGTTCGAAATAAATCCTTTGTCTTTCACGCTTTAATCTTCCAACGATTACACTCCAAACTTTCTAAATAAGAATAAATTTCAGTATTTAATTTCAACACTAAAATCGATATAAATAAGAGTAGTGTTTTTCCGTAAGAGAACATTTTACCAATGTCTTCGTTTTTATGAAGTAAAATTGCTCAAAACATAGATCATACTTTTGATAATGGATTTTCTAAACTGTTTGAAACTTGCTCAGGAAGTTATTGCAGATAAAATTCTACGCCTATAAACTCTAGAATTGATATTGTTTTATCAGTAGAAGGGAATATTAGATAGGACCCATGATAACAATATGAGACTTCTTCACAATATGATTGCGTGGTACACAGGGTTTCTTAATATGTAGATTCAAAGAAGTGAGCCAATTTTATGAGCCACACGCTTGTCGAACTTGCCGTTGCTAAGCTATTTTGTTTATATAAACAATTAAAAACATCAATGTTTGCATATCTTAAATATTTTTCTTTCAATTATTTGAAAGCGGTAAACTTGTGTTATTCGACTCATTAAAATCATTTTGAATAACAAACACAAAAAAGTATGAGAAAAAAAAAACGTTTAATTAGTGTTGAATTGAATTATAAAGATCTTCTGCATGACATCTGACATACATCAACTCGTCTATTCAGTATAGCAGATTTCTACATAGAATACACATGAATATTTTTATTTTGTGCACAGATTTCTTTACCAATCAAGCTCAAGTATGGTGGTCACGCTGGATCAGTGATTTTGAACGTGTCAGTCTAAGTTTCGATGGACTTTGTATTGATATGAATGAACCAGGTATGAATATGTTTGTTGTAATCCTAGAAACAGTATCAGTAATATGTGATTAAAATATTATGTCTTATTCTTGAACAGCCCTATTTGATACTAATAATGAAATTCCATGGAATTCGATGCAAACTGGCAGTAATTACACACTAAAATGTCCAAATAACGGATGGGATGATCCTCCTTATCGAACCAAAGCTGTTTTTCGCTACGATATCAATTTAAATAGAGCTGGCCGTCTTTCCGATCATACGATGTGTATGTCAATTCGACAGGGTGATATCGATTTGAAAACTAACCAATCCAAATATCTTCATTATGATGTACACAGGTATAAAATTGTAATAATATGTCAGTTTTTTTTTGATAACAACTTTCTCTTACTTTTCTAGTTTATATGGATGGAGTCAAACAAAGCCAACCTTAGATATCATGCGAACAATAACTGGTAAACGAAGTTTAGTTTTACCTCGTTCAACTTTTGTCGGTTCGGGTCAATGGAGTGGCCATTGGCTTGGAGATAATGAAGCAACATGGCATGAAATGAAACGATCATTAATCGGTATGATTGAATTCAATTGGTTTGGTATTCCATTTAATGGTGCCGACATTTGTGGATTTGATAAAACACCAAGTGAAGAAATGTGTATTCGGTAATAATTCTATATGATCTTTGCATTTTTGTTTACTTTCAAATATTAATTATTACTTGTTTATTCTAGTTGGATGCAAGTTGGTGCTTTCTATCCATATTCTCGAAATGTAAATTTAACATAGATTAACATTCACATAAGAGAATATCTTCTTCGTCTTCTCCTCTTTTAGCATAATATTTGGAAAACACCGGATCAAGATCCAGCATCATGGTCTTCATTAGCCGTGTCTATCATGGTTTCTGTTCTTCGTATTCGTTATACTTTGCTTCCATATTATTATACACTTTTCTACAAAGCACACACACAAGGTTCGACAGTTATTCGACCATTGCTTCATGAATATCCAACAGATAAAACAACACTCGATTTATATCTTCAATTTCTTATTGGATCTCATCTTATGATTGCACCAGTAACTGATCATGGAGCACGACAAGTTCAAGTTTATATTCCATCATTGTATTGGTATAATTTTTATACAGGTGTACGCATCGCTAGTGAACAAAAATTTATTTCAATGGATGCACCTTTGAATACGATTCCAATTTTATTAAGAGGTGGAGCTATTTTACCAACACAAGGATATGCAAATAATACAAAATATTCAAGGTAAACAGTGAAGAAAAGTTCAGATTTGGTTCTTGTTTTAATTTTTATCGATTTTTCCTCAAAATGATTTTCTATACTAGAAAAAAAAATCGTTCAGTAGAATTTCAAAAAGATATTATAACGGAATCTTGAAAGGGAATTAAAAGATCATATTCTAAATGAAGAAGCAGAATCTTACCAATATTTAGAATTTTACGTAGATTTCGAATTTAAAAATAAACAACAAAAATATTGTAAGTTTACCTTTCTCGTTGTTAAATCGATATGTTTCTCTAATGGGGAAAAAGCAGATCCTAATATCCTGTGAGATCTCGAGATCCAGAATCTGTTTTCTCACACGTGTTTATCACAATTTGTCACCAAGATTGGAAGTATGACTTTTCTTCATGAATAGAGAAAATCCATTTGGTCTGATAATTGTGCTCGATTCGAATGGAAATGCTGAAGGTGATCTATTTTATGATGATGGTGAATCAATTGATACAATCGGTTCAAAAACCTATTTCTATGCAACATATAAATGTTCAATGAATGATCGTCAATTGTTCATCAATATTATTGAAAATAATTATGCTCACATGGCAAATTTAACATTGAATTCATTAATGATCTATGGATTAGATCGAATACCGGCCGCTATTAATGTTGATGGGAATGAATTACGTCCAATAATACAACGTCGACAACAAATTATCGAAATTCGTGAATTACAATTGACAATGCATGAAAATCATTTGATCACATGGCAATATCTAGATATACCTGTCGTTGAACCGCGTGAGATTATTATTACTGACCCCAAATATCGTATCGATTGCTATCCTGATTTTGATGAATACAAATTGTTTTGTACGATCGATCGATCACCAAATCAAACTGTTTTAACAATAACAAATCAATTATGTGCAGCTCGTGGTTGTACATGGGATTCGAATACGACAACAAATATACCATCGTGCTATATTCCAATAGAGAAAGGTGGCTATAATCTAACAAAACCACCAACTCAACTCTCGGATGCCATAACAATTTATACACTGAGTCGTCTGTCGACCAAACCTATTCAAGTTCGATCACTAAAATCTGCTGAACTAATTTATAAATATTCATTGACAAATCGTGTTATGGAGACTCGAATGAATGAATTTTCCATGTTCGGTGGCGATATTAATGATTTACAAGTTCCAGTCAGCCTGTCAGGTTCTGATAAGATCCGTATGACAATACGAGATGCACATGCACAACGATATGAAGTTCCGATTCCAATTATTTGGAAACCATCGGCTCCACTCACATCGTCTTTATCTAAAATCAAATTCGAAATAACCAAAACTCCCTATGGACAAGTCGGATTTCAAGTTCAACGTACAAATACACAATTGATTCTATTCGATACATCATTCTTTGCCAATGGCTTCATCTATGATGATAAATTTATTCAAATAATAACAACAATTCCATCAAGAAATATCTATGGTAAATCATGATTGACATCGAAATTTTTGAATTATCATTCTTTTTTTTCATAGGTTTTGGCGAAAATACTCATTTAAACTTCCGACATATTCTGACAGGATCATTTCGTTATAGTATGTTTGCCCGTGATCAACCACCAGGAGGAGGAAATGAAAATTTGTATGGTGCTCATCCATTCTATATGGTTATCG
>CAJNOL010004102.1:0-17498 GCA_905250125.1 Rotaria sordida | reverse complement strand
ATCACATCACACCTGGTGTGGGTCCCGCGAAATAACTGGCCACAATATGTCACACATCACATCGCGCCAGGTGTGGGTGCCGCGAAATGACTACCGACAATACGACACACATCACATCGCATCAGATGTGGGTGCCGCGAAATGACTACCGACAATACGACACACATCACATCGCATCAGATGTGGGTGCCGTGACAGGAGTGGCCACAATAGGAGACACATCACACCGCACCAGGTGTGGGTGATGCGAAATGACTGACCACAATAGGACACACATCACATCGTAGCAGGTGTGGGTGCTGCGAAAGGAGTGGCCACGCTACGACACACATGACATCGCACCAGGTGTGGCCACAATAGGACAGATATCACATCACACCTGGTGTGGGTCCGGCGAAATAACTGGGCACAATAGGACACACATCACATCGCACCAGGTGTGTGTGCCGCGACACGAGTGGCCAAAATAGGACACACATCACATCGCAGCAGGTGTGAGTGCCGCGAAAGGAATGGCCACAATAGGACACACATCACATCACATCTGGTGTGGGTGCCGCGAAAGGAATGGCCACAATACGACACAGATCATATCGCACCAGGTGTCGGTGCCGCGAAAGGAGTGATCACAATCCGACACACATCACATCGCACCAGGTGTGGGTGCCAGGAGAGAAGTGGGTACACTAGGACACACATCACATCGCAGCAGGTGTGGGTCGCGCGAAAGGAGTGGCCACAATAGGACAGACATCAGATCCCACCTGGTGTGGGCGCTGCGAAATGGCTGGCCACAATACGACACACTGTACGTCGGACCGGGTGTGGGTGCCGCGAAAGGAGTGGTCACAAAAGGACACACATCACATTGCACCTGGTGTGAGTGCCGCGAAAGGAGTGGCCACAATAGGACACACATCACATCGCGCCAGGTGTGAGTGCCGCGAAAGGAGTGGCCACAATAGGACACACATCACATCACATCTGGCGTGGGTGCCGCGAAATTGCTGGCCGCGACAGGTGTGGCCACAATAGGAGACACATCACATCACACCTGATGTGGGTGGCGCGAATTGGCTGGCCGGGAAAGAACGGGTCCGGAAATGGTGGAAAGTTGAAATTTGTAAGTTGCAACTTGAGACGTGTAACTTGAAAACTCAGTTGCATTTAAGTGTGAAGTTGGGCGCTACTGCCGTATGAAAAGCTCGTCTTATTGGAAGCTCTTCCAGAATGAGGGATATGAGAGTTGCATTAGGAACATTGTTACGTTGAACATTTTTGGTAATTTTCGTTTTTACTTGCATCGTGAAACTTCCAAAACTCAATATCTTAAGTAATAAAGTTGCTTGATTGTGTGAGTTACCAGCATAGAAATCCGGCAATCTCTTGGAAACTCTTTTGAGCAACTGTTAGATATCCTAGAAATCCCTGAAGCTCTTTGAGTTTTTTGCATCTAATAATGAGAACGATTTACAGCAGCATATAAGCTTATTGTTAGAATTTTGTGGAAAGGAACACAGATTTTTTCTGGATTTTCTTTATTTTGTTTCACTTGAAATGGACGTTTGAAAGGATAAATCCCTGTTATATATCAGTAAAATGAGATTGTTACAACAGTTGAAAATTTTACATCCCATAAAATAAGAACAAGGACAAGAATGATAGAGATTGATAGCGCATAAAAATAATGTATAAACCTCTCTAATACAATTGTGTATATTTGATTGAATATTGATTAATTTGTAGCATTTGAAAATAATTTCATTGTAATTTAAAATATAATTCTCTCATATTTCGACACTTATTATCTACTTAGACTCGAATTTCAAAAAGACGTCTTTATATGAATGATAGTTTAACGAGCAGATATATCTCAAGCGTAAGTAACTTGCTTTCTATACATATGTTCTTCTGTTCTAGCCTCGCTCATCGCACATATTAAATTTTTTATGTAAGTCATATCATTTGTTACATACTATGCCTCTAGGAGAGAGCTGACCATCACGTGGTTCTGATGGTGATGTAGTTCAAATCTACGAGTACAATATAATACTTTTTTTTTCTTGTAATATTTAAATGCGTTTGGATGCGTTTATTTTTGGAAGCGCATTTAGATGCGTTTTTGTTTTGAAAACTTCGTAAACGCATCTGATGTTTCATTTTAGCCGCGTTCCGATGCGTTTAAAAACGCGTTTATAGCCAAAAAATTTTTACATGGGCAATGGTTCCAGTTTAGTACAGTAATAACAGGTATTTTTGAAACATTGCCCTAAAACCATTCCGCAGAAAAGCTTTCGAAGGTCAAGTTAAATCGTTTAAATCATTATTTTCTGAACCAGATTATTAATACTGTTATTGTTAGTCTTTAAACAATATAAATTAATAACAGAAAATGAGAATGAATATCAAAAGACGATACACTCAATGGATAGCAATTCATAAAAAAACAACACATAATGACATTACGTCGATGGATGTGAATTAACACACATGACGCTGTTCATTCATTTCGCTGCTATTGAATAAACAAAAAAGCGGAAATTATATGTCAAGAATGAAAACAAAATAGTTGATGCAAAAAGAAACAAAAATCAAATTAAAAATGGATCAAAATGATAATATTCTAATCTGATTTTTCAATAATAAAAACATACGTCATTTGATTTTAACATTGATTGATCTATTTGGATCAGTTAACATCAATAAATTAAAGTGAATTTTCAATGCTTATCTACTATTGATTCAACTTTGATAATCAATTAAAACAGATAGAAAAATATTGATCTCAAATGAAATCGATCTGTAAGATGATCCCCTTCTCGTTCCTGACCCAAAATTTTTTGCCTTTATATGTCAAAAATTCGGAAAAAACCTCAGTTTCATTAGAAGAAAGTCAGAAATAAATCACTCCTTCCCTTTTTCTTAAAACTAAATTTTCATAGAAGAACTTGAAGTTTTCTCTTTCACGGCTCAATTGATCTAATTCAAAGTTTTTTTTTTTTAAATAAAAACTTTGATCGGATCGAGATGTTCTTTTGTTTCTTCTTTCTGGATAATATTCTCCCTATGAAATTGGACCAGCCTGTCAATAGTTAGCATAATTGAGAAAAACACGTTTTCTGATAATGCTTTCGGTATTTGTCCTCTCCTGAATAATAGAAACAATTGACTTTTGCTCGGCTCATAGAGATCTATCTGTTCTGAAAGTTTCATCATTTTTCGTCGAATCACTTTGAAGAATCTTCCAAAAGAAGGATAGAGAGACTCTCTTTACGTAAGATAGTCTTAAAAAATTTTCAATTTGTTTTGATAATTCAGAAATCAATATCGAAGAATATTCACAAGAATTGTCTGTCTTGGTTGGAAAAGATGCAAAAAATGAAATATGAATTCATTATTTAATATCTATACTTCGAAATTCTATTAGCATGTATTTGAATTATGTTTTACTTTTGCATTCAAAAAAGAATAAAAAGATCTAAATATTCTTTCACTTAAAAAAAAGTAAATTTTTAGAAAATGAAATATTGAAAAATTTTCAACATTTTCTACAGTTTTAGTTTTGCTATTCTCTTACATTTCAAGATTTCATATATTCATTATATTGCCGCTTTCCTCTTAGATGTTGATTTTTTATAGGTATGTACAAAAATCATTCAAAAAAAGAATTCAAATATCGCGATGAATTCACCAGTCATATATTCATCGATGTAATCACTCGCTCCCGATATCATCATTATCGTCTTTTTATATCTTTCGCATGCACATAAAAACATCATTGCTCGAGTATTATTCGTCAGTCATTCTTAGCTCATTTTTCCCACTGCTCTTCTCTCTTCTCTATGCTTTTGTCAAGTTTCTTCCATCAATAGAAGAAATAATAAATCCCACAAGTTTGATAAGTATTCAGTATAGTGAAACGAAATTTGTTTCCTTTTTTTAAAGTATTATTTAGTTTAATGCAATTAAATTTTTTTTAGAAAGAAAAATCATAAATAGTTGAATAATTGTATTATAACTCTTTGAGTATATTTTCAATCCTACTTTCGTATCTATAGAGAAGTACCTTGGAGAAGACTAAAATTCTGTATTTTTAAATCCTTGAAGAGGCTCTTTCATCAATGAATTTCATTAGAGAAATCATACGATGAGTCATCCATATCTACAGACTAGTAGTCGAACGATTTTATTTGATAGAACAAAAGACGATAACATTATGCATTGGATTCTTTTTTTTTCTTTTTTCCTCTCTCTTTTTCTTTTCTGTGTGTGTATGTTCGTTAGTTCGTCATTTATTTTAAACAATTTGTCCATAGTAATAAGGATCATAGTTCAGCGAATATTACAGGTATAAACAATCTTTATTTTTTAAGAAATGCCTGAAATAGGTCAATGTACTCATATAACATGTGATAATGAAATAAAAGAATTATATAAATGTCACTGTTGTTTACATCTTATTTGTCTCTATCATTTGAATATACATGCTGAAATAACAAAACAAAATAATAATCGACGATTAAATAATCTTCGTAATGAATTAAATACAGTTGTTAATACACTAAAACTAATTGTTGAAGAAAAATTATTAACTATTGAACATGAACAAAATTTGATTAAACAAGCAAAAAAGTTTCTTGATATATCCAGTAGTTCAATTGATGAATTACAAAATATTTTCGAAAAAATTAATCAAACAATAGCATTAAATCGTTTAGGTAAAAAACT
The DNA here is from genome assembly GCA_905250125.1 of Rotaria sordida. NCBI lineage: Eukaryota > Metazoa > Rotifera > Eurotatoria > Philodinida > Philodinidae > Rotaria > Rotaria sordida. Next base: position 12,770 of record CAJNOL010004102.1, on the reverse strand, counting down.
AAATTAAATAATCGTTTGTTTTTGTATATCTTTCTTTTCTTTGTTTATAAAAGAAGGAATCATGCTGAAAGTCGAACCATTATTATTACAAACTAAATATTGTTCTCGTGTTTCTGATTATAATAAGGAAAACATGAATTCAAATGGTAAGATGAAATCTCTTTTTAAAATATTTCTTTTTTCATTTCATTCTATTTATTTTGATCGAACTATAGGTACTGGTGTCAAATCAGAGAGCTGCCAGAACTTATTAATCAGCATTTAAACTCATATTGACACTAGAAAGATTTCTTAGTAAAAGTATCTGCAGTTAATGAGGCAAGTTTTGACTGTTTTACAGAGTTTTCGATCTGGAAATGTCTATAGACATGTGTTTGATGACCTTCGAAATAAAATTGACTTATGTACTATTGAATAAATATTGAAAGATGACTTGAAAATTCAGTCAATTGGTTTATGGACACGATCCTCTTCGAATTTTTTCTATTCTTGACAAGCTTTTATTATTGACCTAATATGTGTTCAAATGGTGGAGATCAGTTCATGTAGTTCTCTCACAGAATAAATGAAGACTTCAAAAAATAAGTTTTTTTTTTGTATGTTTAGATGAAGCAGAAGAATTGAAGATCTCAAAAGGTAAATTAAATTTTCTTTAATTTCAAAAAAGAAAAACAAACATAATTGTGTTAAGATGATGAATATTCAACGGATATCGATCACCATTTTGATGGTACTGTTTCATTGGAGTAAGTTTCTATTTTTATCAAAAAAAAAAGTTTTGAAATCGATTGCATATTTTTCTTTCTTTCAGTGAAAGAATCGAATCTATTCAGGTAAAATTAATTATATCTATGAACGAAAGAGTCGATGAAATCACTTTTTCAATTGAAACTATATGAAATACTGCCATATCATATCTAATTATTCATTTAATATAACAGTATAAACTATGTGTTTTTAATAGACGTTGTTAAAAAGAAACAATAAAAAAACATATTCTAAATAGTAGTATCATTATATAAATACGAAATTAAGTCTCGAAAAGATTTGGTTCGAAGAAGTGAATTCTATTGTGATTCAACAGATTTTCTTCTGTATTACTGCACAAAAAAAAATGATATTCTCTGTAAGTTAGGTTAGTTGTATTTAATTCTGCTTGTAGCTTATAATCGTATATATATTATATCTATTCGAATTTGTCTAAATTGTTTGACAATCGAATAGATCTGATTTGCTCTTCAAGATAATCGATCAGAATACGATTTTATTATTGAAATTAGTTTTGTGACATATAAATTAGAGAATTTTTCGAGTTTAAAATATTTTCATTAATAAACTTCATCTTATAGTCATGTCTTATATTCAATACATAATATTTCATTTTTAATCAAATATTATATGAAAATCAGTTTACATGAATATCATTATTTCTTATCTTGTTATACTTTTCTGTTTTTCAATGAAAATTACACATAATATTTAAACATTCATTGTTTTTTTAGAATCAATATGTAAATGAAAAAGAAGGGAAACATAAATTAAAATCATATAGATATATTTTTAATACATGTCCATTAACATTTGATGGAGCATATGGTCTTACTAAAGCAAATCATTCTATTAAATTTTGTGAGCATGAAACAACTCGTCGAATCGAATTATATTTCCATTTTACTCGTAAACATCAATTAAAAAAACTTTATGCTCAACGTTTAGTACAAGCTATTGCTAATAATCAAGATCCTCATATAACAAAATTATTTAATGAAAATGAAGATGTACTTGATCATTTTTATAAAGTTCAATGTCCTTTTGTTTATGGAAATGTTAATACATTAAATAATAGTCGACAAAAAGTAAATATTTTACCATGTCAACATCGTTTAGTTGTACTTTATAAATTAAAACATCATTTACGAGCGACTCATAAAATATCGAATTCATTGGCACAAAAATTAGTTAATGATTTCAAAAAGAAATTGAACAAAAACTAATATTGCTTTTTAGCTTCATTAATTCTATCAATATGATCAAAATAACAGAAAATCTTAAAATTATTTCATTGATGTTTGTCTCTTGTTTTCTTTTTCTTGTTAATCAAAATAAAGAATTCGATAGTTTGAAATAAATATTTAAAGTTATTCTTTGTTATTCGTGTTTGATTAGACTTTTCTATTTCAAGTTAATGAATTGATAATAATAAAAATCTAATAAGAAAACATATGAAATTGTTGGAGACTATTTATTCTCATGCTATGATCATGGATAGATCTCAATAACATTAAGTTAAACTTGAAAAAATTATTGTAGCCAAGTTATTCTTGAGAATAACATGTTTTCGAAGAATTCCAAAGAAATAGTTTCAATCCGAATTTTTAATCTATGATTAAGTTTGATAAATCTGAAATTTTCCAAGAAAACGAACAGATCTGAGGGTATGGATGTTTGTGTGGTTCGACAAATGAAAGACATTTACACTCCTGTTTGCACTGCTCTCTTTATTATTTAACGTAACACAATAATGAGAAACAAAATGTATAAATTATAACAGTAGTCTATGAAAATTGATAAAATGATTTCTTATAACAATATGTTAATGAAGTTGAATTAGTGAGATATCCAATAAAAGCATTATTTCAATTGAAATCGTTCGTAATAAGAGAGGTGCAACTATATGCTCACTAAATCTGTTCGAAAAGTGTGTAGTTTGGGTTCATGTGTCATTAGGTTTACGATTCATTTTATCCTACATCCATAATACGTTTTTCATGCTGCATAATGAAATTTTTACATAAATTTTTCTGTTTTGATGATGAATTTTCACAAAATAATATTATGAATGAAAATAATGAATAATTAAGAAGATTTTCAAAATACATATTGAGTTAAGAAAATACTTTATGTACATATATATCATCACAATCTGCAAGATACTCGAAAGTTTCACTTGACAGATTTTCGATAGGAGTTCTTCAGTTATATTGCGTAATGAAAGAACTATAATATAATGAGAACTTTACTTTGTTTTATTGCTAAATTAATTCTATTTATAAATTCCAGATAATCGTAAACAAATGATATATAGACGAAAATGAATTACTCTCTTTGTATCTGCATTAGATGATCGACTGAAAGTTGATTTTCATTTAACTTGTTCATGTTTATTTAAAAGTTAAATACGATCGAAAAATCTGTTTAATTCAATACTTCAAAAAAAATACATAAAATGATTGGTTTTTTGTTATTCATTTCACTGAAGCATAAGCCTTATTGACAAGAAACACAACAGAATGGAAAACATTTGAAATTTATATTTGCTGTCGTTATCAACAAAAGACTATTCTAAACTATATGAAAATTTTATTTCTATCACTGGTACATGTACGGGGTTCAAGATACTTATTTACTACGATCTATAGTATTGTATGAAAAACTTTTCAATAAGTTAGTCTAATCAATACCTTGACGTGTTCTGATATGAAGGACTAAAAAAAAGTATCTTAACAAATGGAGTCTCTATCAAAACTAAAAATGATTATGCCCTTCGAATTCCAAGAATAGATTGTTTTTAACCTAGAGTGATTGAGTAACCTCTGGATTGAGCTCACTTCCATCCTTCAATATTCTGACTTCGCTGCTATGGTACTTAATTGGATACCTTGCCCTGAATGTATTTACTAGGAAGATCTTCAAAACTTTAGTAGAATGTTATATATCATAGACGAAGTGAAATAAATTAATTTTTATTGGAAACAATAACATATCTACAGAAATATTTTATCATAATATGAATTTACTCATATATATCACTACTAACGAAATAATTAAGACCTTCATGCGACACATATTTAATACGTAGAAAGCATTGATATAATAAATCACATAAACGAAATTTAATATAGTTTACAAGACATGTGATTGTTTACTCTATGTCATTAGTTGTCGGTGTAGGTGTATGTAGTGTGTGGGTATGATTGTGAGTGAGATATTCTTTTAATTCACACCCACACCCTCAAGAAAGCTTTTGTGTGATATTTGCTAGACAAAAATTAGATATTCTGAAAATTCGAATGATCATAAATAGTCACAGTTTAAGACTTTTTTTCGTTTCATCAAAAATCTATATTTACATGAGCTGATAATTCGTGAGTTAGTAGTCCATAATTTGAAAGGTAATCACAGTACAATTCTTTAAAAATAGACAGATGTTAACATACACTACCCAGGTCGAAGAATCCGACAATAAGATCTTGTGCGATATTGCAATACCTTACAAGATCTTACTGTGAAATCTTATATGATCATATAAGATCGTATGAAAGTCATATACGATCTTGTATGATTTTTATAAGATAGTCATAAAGCCTGCACACCTGATCATATCGTACTGTACGATTCTTATATGATCTTATTGTATGATCTGATAAGATCTTGCATTATTCATACATGCTTCTATACAACTATAGGATGCATCGCATGATTGATATTCTTGCACTTTTCATCACCTCTACCTGATTTTTCAACAGGCTGAGTTACCTTCTTCAAACTCTTTGTTTCAAGAGAAAACATTTATCGCGAAATTTTTATCATTTTACTTCGTCTCAGACTAAATTTATTTTTAAATAAAAAAAATATTTATCATTTCCACATGAAAACATGCAATGAGTAATGCGTAGTTTTATCGAAAACAGATCACAGTTCGGTTTGATGTTAATTTTAAGCTCGTCCTCGAATAATCGACCACCAGTATATAGAGTAGAGTTCGATATTGAAATTGACTTAATTAATTACAGAGTTGTAGTTTGGAAAACGGATTTAACCAAATTATATTGGATAAGGTTTCCTTGATTTTATTTTAATCATAAATGAATAATTGTATTATATTTATTTTGTGTTAGTTGGAATGATCAGATAAAATAATTTAATTTAATTGTAGAAAAAATCTAGTATGTTAAGTTTATTTCAATCGAAATAAAATAAAATGATAAAATTAGGTTAATTTAGTTCCATATAATGTAAATTCTAAATAACATTATCAAATTGAATATTAATTTTGCATTAAAAAAATATAAATGCAATAATTCCATTAGTTTAACTTTATTTCAAGTAAGATTAATCTCTTCACTTTGAATTTATTTTATTTTCCCAGACTATTAAATAAATAATCTTATGAAAATGAACCTATTTTGTTGTAAAACAAGTATAGTTGTATTAAATTGCTTTCATTTTACTTTGACTATAAGTAGATAATCTTCTTAGATTAATTATATCTTAACTGAAATAAGTTAAGCATATACATCAAATGAAACTAACTCCTTTCACATTGATTGAAAATAAAATAAAATAATATTTTTCATCATTAGTTTGAGTCAAAATAAACCAGAAATATCGAAATTCAGTCGATGAAACCACAAAGACTAAATAAGATCGATACGAATTTCAAATATCTAAAACAAAACTGGATAATTTTGAAGAATTCTAAATTAATATAAAAAGCCTAGTTGTATTTTTGAAAAAATATATGACGTGCAATTTCTTCCACCATACCAGAATATAAGACGAATGTAACGGTTTCTCGCTCATATATATAGTCTATATTAGCCATTGTCAGCTTACGTGTCCTCTACGCTAGAGAATTATTATTAATTACAGTTTTACAAACAAATACAAAAAATGTTTTTTTCAATAAGAATAAACGATAAAATGAATTTAACAAGATAAAAGTCAAAACAATAATAAACTTAATCAAGTCAAATCAGATTGATTAGTAGTGTGCTTTTTTTATAATAAGCATTGCTGTATACAAAACGTGTATTTGCAATTTAAAAAGAAATTATATTTCTATTAGGAAGCATTCCATCACTTAAACACGTGTAGTAATCTACATCTATAAACCTATCGTTATAAAAACTAGCTTGCATGAGAAATATCTTAAAATTATGGTCTGACAAGATCCTACAATATCTTACAAGACTCCCATCCTCAGATCTTGCAAGAATCTTATATCAAGAATCATATAAGATTGACGCTAGCATCTTATAATAAGAATCATATTAAATCTTAGAACAAGAAATTTGCAAGATTTCGTAAGATCATACAATCTGAATCTTACAAAATCTAATTGTCAGTAAGATCGTATAAGATCTTATATGATCCTCGTACGATTTTTGCACCTGGGTATTTGCTTCTTTTGAATTCAGGATAATTATACCGACGTCTATTCTCAAAAGAAAAACTTTCTATTTTTTAGACATCTCAATTTTTTCCTAATTCAATTATTCGTGGTCAAGTCCTAACGTCTGGTATTCCTTTATCATCGCCATCGGGTACTGAGCCAGCATGGGAACATGAATTACGTTCAGCGAAAACAGTTTGTTATTATTTATTTTCTTTTTCTATTTATTTAAATTTTTTTGTTATTTTTAGCTTCGTGAACAATCAATGAAACGTAAATAACAAGATAAAGATTTTATTGATAATAAATTTAATTTAACAATTCGTAGTGCGCTTGATGAAAAAGAAGTTGATGATAATCGTATAAATATTGATCGGTAAAAAAAATAATTATTATTTCAGACGATCATCAGTTGATTATGATACAAGTGCTTTATCTGGATCAAATCATGTTGATAAACTCAATTATACAGATCGATATCATTCTTATATGTAGTCAAATTCATCCATTCATTCTCATTATAATAATAATCATTATCATCAAACAAATAATAATTCTCGACATACAAATAATTTACCAACAAATGATCGTATTGATAGTCGATCACATGATTTACATGATTTTTTTCTGATACACAATATAATAATCGTAATTGAAAAGAAAAATCATCAACAAAAGACAAGTTTTGTTTAGTTTTTTTGTTTTAAATAAAAGCTTTTCATTAATATTGAAATTAGCCAATCAATATCATCTAAAACAAATGATGCATCATCTTTTAAAAGAAATTAAACGAGGAGATGATTAGCATGATCCATGGAATAGGTATTCAATTTTTAATACATCAAATTCAATCAACATTTTTTGTCTATTATCAGAAGAAATCTTTTTATTGTCATTTAAAGATAACGAAAGAGGTAGTTTCTCTTTGTAGATGGGGGTGCGAGGTGTGAATGTGAGTGAATTCTGATATGAGTATTCTCTTTGCCCATGCTCATATCCATATCTCACATCCATCCACAGGAACCATACCGACACCCACATCCACACCCTCACCTTCACCGACACCCGTCCACTCTCATCTAATTATGAAAGATTGCTTGTCGCATTTTTTCTGTATTAAAAATAATGTGGATATTCAATTTTTTATAGTACAATATTCATTAATTCAAGCTAATTATAAGAGGTTCTGATTAAAAACCATGAAATCAAGTATAAATGTATAGAATCATATAAATTATTGATACAATAAATGACTAAAATCAGCTAGAAAACTTTGACTTATCGCCGTCATGTTACTGATTTTCAGGACATACATGGCGATATCACATTCGCACTAAACAGAAAATAACAACTGAAGTTTCATGTGTTCATCACTATGCGTCATAAATAAGTCATTCAGTTGATCGATCAAACATTCATAATTAGTTTGATACTTAAGAGTGATATTTAAGTTCATTCTAAATATATGTAGCTATAGGCATCAAGACAGTGTAATGTTTTTTTTTCTTTAAATAGTGAAACTGACATTTGAAGTATTGCATATACATGAAACTTGATAACTCAAACTCATGTTTCATCTTCCTACTCTATCTGAAAAGTGAATGACAAGCAAAAATAGACCTGCATCGCTATCATACCAATTACTATTGTAATCAATCTTGTCGATAATTTTTCTACTAACTTAATGTGTTGCATCATATGATTATCTAATCGTTGAAATAGAACGATTCTTTTGGTCAGCAAGTATAAGTATAAAATCTTTATAGAGTTCATCCAACAGAACAAAATCTCATTTCTGCTTCTCTTTTTTGTATAATGATTTAAAGAACATGAAAATTCTTTTCTTGAATATCAATGGCCTTTCTCTTTAATTTCTTTAACATATTAATTTGAAGTTTTTTCTTTTTAACATGAAGTGTATCATTTTCTTCTCTTTCTTTCTGTCATAATTATATATATATATATATAACTATCCAAGTCACATTAGTAAAAAAGAGGATTAGGTCTTCAATTAGTGAAGAAAAATTATTATCGAAGATAATGTGTATGAAATGAATGTTGTTAATGTGATTATATTTCTTTTTGAAAAACAGGTATCAAAATTGGCTATAATTATTAACAATCATAAGTATATCATTTTTAGCGAAGAAGTTCATTCATTATCAAATCTTTAACATGTCAAGCGATAATTTGACTGTCAATATGTTTCTTTCTACCAACTCACTCTTGTATAATATTATTTTGGATTCAATTGGCATTGGCCTGTGTATCATCAGCATTTGTCAAATATCGATATTTATCTTGCTAATCTTCATTCGTCATCAATTAATAAAATCAAAAGAAAGAATTCTATTTCTTCTTAGTTTAGATATGTATCTGAATGTATTTATATTTGCTCTCTTCACTCTTGATATGTTTATTTCAATGATCAAAGGTCATATCAAGCCATATGCACCAGAATTACATAATAACACATTGTGGTGTCGTTTAAAAATCTATCTATCAACAATTGCCCTTATTTCTGCACTGTATTCAAATACATTGCAAGCTCTTCATCGTTTGTTTAAAATCGTTTATTACAAGCATCCATTTCTCTTTCGTAATCTTCATTTATATATTTTTGGTATATTCATCCAAGTGTTTCTGAGTGCATCTCTACAATTACCAATACTACTCCTAGGTGATTATGATTATGAAGATTATCATTGTCAAGTTTATTTAACAAATTGGCGTGGTATAGCACGTGGAGCTTCTCTTGTTTGGCTTCCACCTGTTTTACTTACAATTGTTATCTATGCATATACAATGCGTTATATACGGTGTCATGTATCAACATTTACCCTTCTGCAAAAAAAAAGAATCGATCGCGATTTCACTGTCATAAGACGTATCTTATGGTTAATTATATTCATAGTCTTATTTGGTATACCTGCATGTAGCACAACTATTGTGTATTATATATTTGGTTATGTTGGATGGTGGGCCAATCATTTGACATGGTTAACATTTATATTATCTTTTAATGGCATGAGTATCGTGCATACATATTATGCGCCTCATATTCGTGCTCTATTGTCAGGAACACGAAATCAAATTACGTTCACAGCAGAGGCAGCAATATTACCCATAAATACATAAACTCAAATGTCTTTGTTTCTTTCACACTAAATTTATATTTTGTCCCATAGAAGAGTTTGTTATACAAAGTCTTCTTTTTCGTATGCTACTTTGTAATGTATAGTAGATTCAAAAGTTGTTATACAACGACAAAAAACAGTAATGACGCGTAAATATACTGCCATTGAATAATCTGTGTTGCTCTCTTTCGCCTATTATGCTACCGGTCCTACCAAATAGGGTGTGGGTGTGGGTGTAGTCCTTTGCTTCACCCATTCCCATACCCTTGCTAACTAATCCATATTTCGATATGAGTACAATCTGTTGGAACTCTTCGAATAGAACATGTCGATGGCAAATCCTTTTTCAGTCGTTCAATGAAGCAATCTACTTCTAGTAATTGAAATAATGGTTGAATCATAGATACGAGTTGATATCCATTATCTTCTCGACATTGACAAGTTAATGAGCGAAGACAAGACATTGTATTGATAAGGTAAAATATATTTGCTGTCTTTTCTACTACAATGCTAAGAATTTCACATTGACGACCAAGTGATGAGGTGACGAACGTAGTACAATCGTTGTGATCGAATATTTCATTCGACATCATAGTAAAATTTCTCCATTCAATGCGACAGATCGATGGGCTTGTGATTTTCGACAATACTGCTAGAGAAGCTGGTGATTTTTCGATAAAAAAAGTATAGAGGCATGGTGCTCGGTCGATGATGACTTGTAATTGATCTAGTGCAGTAGCATCAAATTGTTGTATGTTCAAGAAAGTCAAATGATCTCACTTTAGAAAGACATGCCATATATCTTCATTTGTAGGAAGTGGAATTGTGAGACGTTCAATATTAGGAAAACGAATAGGACATGATGACCAATCGAAATCTTTGTACAGGTCATCAATTTCGCGAACATTCGTATACAACCAGTGATCTTCATCGTGAGGACAAGTCGATTTGAACAATGTCTGCTTATGAAAATTACGATATGCCTCAAAAGAATAAGGTAGAGTGTATAGAGAACCATTCAGATTCATCAGAACCATATCCATGCTAGATGTATTATATTCACATCGAACAAACCAACGACGTTCATCGAGCCAGAAAGGTGTTCAAAATGTGTTCAATAGTTCATCGACTTTCTCTTCATTGCGACACCAACGAAAAGAAAACATCATTCGAAATTGAAGCGTTTTCAATTCGGGTAGATCAGCAACAATAAACTTTTCCCAGTCATATCCATACCATGAATAATTCTCTAAAATTTTGGCGAGGTCCATGGTTAGATTGCGTAAATTAGACATGTTTCTCCAAATGTTTATGATCCCGTGTAACGAAGTAACACTAGTGATCTTCAATGTCGTTATTGATAGGAAATATTCATTTGTGCTCGATGCATTTGTTCATCGTAATTCAAGCTAATTCCAGTGCGCAAGTATTGAAGTCGAGGTGTATGTGTCAAAATATGTGATAGTTCGCTAGCTGGCATTGAAACATTATTGAATACTACATACTCAAGTGTTGGTGAGTTGACATTGTGTTTCAGGCGATAAATTGGATAGTCCGAATGCATGTGCAGACTAAAATATATAAGTTTGGGAAGTCGCCAGACATTTTTCGTTAGCCACGAAAAATCACCGAAAACTGGAAGATTGCATTCACTCATTTTCAGATAGATCAGATGCGAAGACGTGAAACATTCTTGTAACATGTTCTCGAGCATATCTTGAGAATTAACCGAAACGATTGAAAGTGAATGTAGACGAATGAATTGATGAAGAGTAAGTCCATTTGGTAAAAGTAGATGTGGTAGATTTGGAGTTACTCTATCATCGGCGAACCACAATGAAAGAATTCGATTACAAATCAAAAATAAGTACTGTTGATAAATCAGATCAAAGTCACGTTTTGAGATCGATTGAAGATTAAGATGATAAGTTTAAAAATGAACGACGAGAAGTGTCTCGAGACGAGAAATGAGGTCGTGAAAAGCACCCAGAATATCAGTGTCATCAAGAAATTCGAAAAGATTGAATAGCAGCTCATTCGACAACGATTCCAATTTCATCTTGCTTTTTTCTTCGATTATGCAAAAGAAACAATTAAAGAAGCTTGTGTGCTCTCATACGACGAAAAAGAACGTGCTTTCTTCTTTCTATCGATGTTGTTAGCCGTTGGCAATCATTGTATAAAAAGTTTTCATTTGCCATAACGGCTTTTTCCGTTGTTGGGAGAGTAAGCAAGAGATATTAATTGTATGGACGATCGTCTAGCACACAAGATATTTGGGTGTGGGTGTATGTGGCTGTTACTCTCTATTGAATAAGCACCAACCACACCCACACTCTATTTATGATCTTCTACATCGACATTTAATTGATGAAGAAAATGAAGATAATAAACGAACATGGTGTATTGTTACTTATTCATCTAATTTACGAAAATTAGATTCTGCTATCCATATATTTCACTTTTCCGGTCCATCTATAATTAATCTAACAGCAGCTTTTATGCTTGTAATAAGAAAATCTCGTCAAAAATCAAATCTTCGAAGTAATCTAAATTACAAAACAACATTAAAGGAAAATATTCAACAACATAAACATTTATTTACTGCTTCTGTTGTATTAATTATTCTTGCAGTATCACGTCTAATCATTTCACTTTTATTAAAATGTATGAATTCAACAAATCATGTATGATTATTTCTTATTGAATATTTCATTGCATTCATTCCATCTATGCTTACATTTCTTTTATTTATATTACCATCAAAATTTTACAAAGAACAACTTCGTAAAACTCTCAACGTATATCGAACTAAAATCCAACGACTTTTTAATTCAGCTAAATAAAATATACTAAAATGATATATACTAATAATGTTTGAGCCTATTTATATTCATTTTTCTCACTATCGACAATAAAATATTGTAGTAGAATATTTTAGCATTATTGATAGATTTCCGAAATCTGGGAAAGAGTGTGGGTGTGGATGAGTGTATTGTCTTCCTACGCGGTGCACTCTCACCCACATCCACACTTGCACCCTGTTTTCTATATTTTCATAAAAATAATATAAAAATACTGATCGTGAAGTCCTATATTTTTCTGTGTACTCGAGGCACATATTTACGAAGGCTGAAATCAAAGAACAAAAAAAACACTTTTTCTGATAGTTGTCGTGTATGTTTTGTCAAACACTGTGAAGGCAACGATGGAGAATAATATTTTTTACAAAACCAAATCAACCTTACACAGAAGAAGAAGAGAATGAAAAGATTTTTTTTTATTTCTCAATGAAATAACAATCTCAACAAGCACTTTATTTTGTGATTTTTTTAATCAATAACAAACTGCAGACACTATGGCTACTTCCTATCGCTGTCCTAATACTTCATCAACAGATAACTTAGCGAATTCTCGTTACACTGATGTTAAAGAAGAACCAGTTGATAAGCTTCTTA